>JANSMC010000108.1:0-88651 GCA_029299015.1 Ophiostoma montium
GTCGCAAGTCGACAATCACTCGTACAGTACGATATTGCGGAAGCAGATGTTACTCCTGATTTACGGAGTATCCGTACTCTGTACGGAGTACTCGTACTCTGTAGTGTGTCGATCAGAAACAAAGAAATCTACTCCGTACTTCGTACTCTGCATTGTAGATTGTAGAAGAACAAGCCATGGCGGGACTTTTCATTCGTAGGTGACCACCTTGTAGAAAAACTGCTCCAAGGCATTCGAGCATTTGCAGAAGAGGAAAAACAACTGCGCATTGAGGTGGTGGCAAACTGGGAATGCAAAGTTCGGTTATGTGTCGGCTGTCCCAATGTGCAGTATGAAACGCACGGCCTCGTAGGCCTCGTAGTGTTCAAAGACATTGTAGATCAATTAAGTCAAATTAGCCCCCGCAGTATGAATCACGAGTACTCCGTACAGAAGAGCAATGCCTTTTCCGGCCGAGTTGCAGTCGTGGCGGGCCGTCTAAAGGCTGCGTGGAATGGAGGGTGAGAATCGATAGTGTTCGTAGAGTAAAGGCACGACGCTGTGAGAAATGAGGCCACTCTTGCAGTCTGGAGAATCATAGGACCCGTGGCAGCGGGATAGAGACGGCCTGTCACAGCCAGCCAGCCCTATGCAGAGGAATGAGACGAACAAAAGCAAACAGCGGCTGGCTTTCACCCCGAGTCGTCGTGGCCGCCCGCGTCATTGCGGATCAGAGATGTTATGCCCAGTCCAGCAGCTCGTCCGAGGATGACTTTCGGATGACGAGCACTTGTACATTGTTCGGCCTCGTCGACCAGCCTACTGAGTACGGAGTACTCGTAGATCCATCCGACTTGCCGTGTCGGACAGTAGCACAATTACCCCAGGAAATGCAACCGCGTACGCATGCAGTTTCCGGTTCTTTCCCTTGTCATATATTCCATTCGTACTCGTGTATTGCGTGATCTCGACAAGATATCTCTTCTCCGGGACCAGGAGCACGGGCGAAGCCGGGACTGCCGTGCATTTACGAGTACAATACATACTCAAATTGACTCGATTTATTGAATTGATTTGAGATCGGATGAGTTTATTGTATAAATTGAATAAAACAATAATCATAATATAAATTATACGAGTACATGGTAATATTCAAAGCGAAGGCACTTTTCTCTTATCAAACATTATTTGAGCTCGCATCTAGCCCTTTTGGTAGACTTCGTCGCGCTTCCCTTTCCCGTACGCGCATTACCTCATGACCCTTCACTTGGCAGCCGCCAACGTCCAGTCCTTTTTGCGCCGTATTCTCCAACCCCAGGTGTATCGAAATTCCCCGCGATTAATCTCAACCGTGCCACACTACTCCGTACTCCGTACTCGTACTCCGTCTGTCGAGTAAGCCGGCCCCACATACCAACATGTCGGAGCCGAGAAGGGTAAAGGGTGTCGTGAACTGTCTTGGAGCATCGCGATGTCTATTCTTACTTACTCTTGTGGGTCAAGTCGGTGAGGAAGCGCAAATGGCTTAATTCGAATTGATGCGAGCGGACTACTCAGTACTCGTACTTACTTCGTAAACACTTGTTCAAAAAATACATGATCACCGCGCATCCGTTCATGTACGAGTGACTGCCAAACAGGGAGAAACTGCCGTCGAGCTAAACCTGGTGCAGTCAACAGACAAGACGTACGCGGAAGGTGCGTCGTCGCTCTTTTTGCCCTATCCCAACAGTCTCCCCCCCCAGTCCCAACACCTCTTTGCACCTCTCTCCCTCCTGCCAAAAGCTCATCACGATGCAGCACTGTAGCTACGACGCCAAGGCAAGTAGACTGGGCATTTGACATACTGAGTACTGAGTAGCGTCGTCTTTACAATGGCCCCACCCGACGCTTGCAGGGTAGTATTTACTCCTCCCAGACCACGTTGCGGTTCCGCATTTTAGCATCTGGCTGGTCCGCACCCCTCTTTGTGGAGCCGTCCCTGTGGACAGCAAAAAACGACGCTATCCCCACAGGGGCTTTGTTAGGTCGTCTACGAAGTATTCAGTACGAGTACTCCGTACGTGTATGTTGCGGCTTTGTACACTTCTGCTCGCGCTGTACGACCTGGCGCACGGCACGCGACAGCATTGGGACATGAAGAGAACACACACACTCCCTTGGTTGACATCTTCTTGGAGCCTCCGCCCCATCTTCTTGTTTCGTCATGCTCAAGAAAGGGGGCTCGACGTGGCGTTTAGCGGGGAAGCGGGTCTCTGCGTCTCATTTTGGTGAGGACATCAACACCCGGAGGCAGTGCTTATCGAGGTGATGCGAGTCCCCAGGTTTGAGCAAGCAAGGTCCATGCTATGCCCCATCGAGACAGATCTTATGACTACTCGTAGGCCGGCAGATTTCAAAAAGTCCGACCCGAGAGGCAGAACATGATGCAGTCACATATTGTGATGCTGTTGCCTGTTGGTGCTGTCTGTTGACTGTCTGTTGATGCTGCCTGTTGATGCCACTGAACAGAGCATACTCGCTCTCTCTCAGCTGCAAACAGTAAGACACGACACAGCAAAACTGAGAGAATCCTCAGGAACATGACCAACACAGAGCACAACACCCTGCCCCATCAGATGCGGGAGACAAGACAGTCCCTCATTTCCTCAGTTGCCAACACATAGGCATAGCTGTAGCCCAATTCACCCTATGATACTCCGACATCCTCCGTACACATCACCGGATTTCAGAGTGGCGTGCTTGCGGCATTCGGAAAGGGTCGGCCAGCTCGGTGTCGCTGACCTGGTGGTTTTGGCTGTGTTCTCTCGCCCGCTACACATCAACTAAAATCATCCGCATCTTCAGCCATGGCCTCATCGTGCTGCCCTTGATTGGGCGCCTGGTCGTGGGCTAGTGTGCTTTGGGCAACCTCCATCGACCCGAGATATGCGACCACGGTTGCGTTGGAGAGCAGGTCGGATCTCTGTAGGTGTAGCAATCGTGTCAGCATCAGCAAATGAAAGACGCAAGCGCGAATAGCAGTGTATATGATGGGGGAGGTGTGGGTGGTGCGGGGGAGAAAGGATGTCAGACATCGGGCAAACCGAGTCCGGATCGAGAAAACAAACCGGAACATGCGGATGCACACTGACAGGCACCAATTAATCATAGGACATACCTCTGCTTCGAGTGCTTCGAGAGCACTGCTGAGAATGCGGGACTCGATGTCTCGTAGGATCGCAGACTGTGTAGCCACCTCGCTGCGGATGCTGTCGTCGCTGGCCGCGTCATCGTCGGCCTTGTCATCTTCACCGGCCTCGTCGTCGTCATCGTCGTCGTCGTCGTCGTCGTCCGTATCATCCTGGTCTGCTGCCTGCATGCGTTCCAGCTGTGCCTCCAAAATCTCCTGCACAACCGTGACGACACGCAGCTGGAAGACGGGCGCCAGTGCATGCGTGCTCACCAGGGACGGGAAGTCCTGTGCCGAGTCTGTCACGTCCACGTCCTGCCAGAACATGCGCAGCTGCGTCGACCCGTCCGTCTCCTGCTGCAGCCGAAAGTCGAGGCCGTCCTCCTCGTTGACGCACATGAGGTATGCAAAGGGACATGTCCAGCGCACCGCCGGGTCTTGGTCTTGGTCTTGGCCCTCGCCTTCATTGTCTGCTGCACCTGCACTACCACCGAGCCGCTCGACCTCGAGGCGCTGGGCGGGCCCGCCCGACACGTGCAGCTTCGCCTTAGCCAGGGGGTCGTCGGGCAAGGGACGCAGCGGCAGGACGAGATGATGGCGAACTGCGTAGGGGTCGACGAAACCGTAGCTAAAGAGCATTTCCGACGCCGACTTGACGTCCTTGCTTGATGATAACGACGACGACGACGACGACACGCCACAGCCGCCGCCGCTGTAGCTGATTGTGATCTCGTCCGAGGCGGCCACGTCCTGGCCCGGACGCAGGAGCAGCAGCACGGCCTCACACGCCGTGCCAGCTATGAACTGGACCTCGTCGTAGTAGGCGTTGGGCGTCGCGCTGTGGTTGACCATGTCGATGCACGGCACCATGGACGGGCCCGACGAGGGGAGGTCCAGGCACCGCGACCGGTACCAGGCGTCGACGAGGAACCAGTGCCGCAGCTGGGGAGGAGACGGCTGCTCCCAGAGGACGGCCTGCCAAAAGAAGAGGTCCGACGACGCGTGCCGGATCTCGTCAAACTCGTGCTCGAGAGCAAGGCGCTTGGCCTCTACAGCGTTCTGTGTTGTCAGTATATATATTTTTTTTGTTGACTCTCATCTCCGTGGGCCTACCTCCAGCGAAGTCCCTCGCAAAAGACGACGCTCGGCGTCGGTCCACAGCGTCGGCAGCGGCACATTGTCGGGCAGAAACTTGATATAGTCGGTCCACGGCACAGACGGCACCTCGCGGCCCGGGACGCGCTGGCCCTGGCCCTGGCCGACGACGAGGTGGACGAGCAAGAAGAGCAAAATGTCACCGCGCGTGCTTCGCCGGCCGACGGCGTCGAGCAGCTCGCGGAAATGGCCCTGCTGCTTGGCATACGCGTCGACGGCTTCGGCATTGAGCACCAGCTCGCGCGGCACACGGAGCAGGCCTCCGTGCGCCTCGCTGGTGCTGCTGCTGTTGACACCTTGCTCGCCGGCAACAAGCCCGCATCCTTTGCCCGGGATGGCGGCAAGACGCGTCTCTTGGTAGAAGCGGACGTCGTTGAGCGACTGCCACAGCAGGAGCGCCGAATCAGGCAGCTGGTGGGACATGACGGGCAGGAGCTCTCCGGGTGAGCTTTTTTTGCGTAGAGAAGGTGCGATGTGCAACAGTCAACGGCCCAAGGCCCAAGCTACAGCTACTTAGCTAGACGTCATCAAGTGTACTCGTAGTACTCCGTAGTGTGCGGCTCGGCAAGGTGCCCCGCCGTGCGCAACAATAGCGCGCCGTAAAAAAGTCTGTACGTGCTAGACCGAAAATTACAGCGGGGCAAGAAACGGTCCCAGCGACGACGGATGATGCCTCAAGTCAGATGCGAGTGAGTACAAAGGTCATGCACGCCGGCAGCATCGATATGTGAAGATTGAGGCAAGCGAGCCAGAGCGCCAGACAGAGCAGCCCGATACCGTTCTTGCAGTGCCCAGACAGAGAGCTCGAGAGCCCGAGAGCCCGATAGCCTTTTGCACCACCCCCCCTCGCCGCCGTCACAATGCCCCGCGATCCGCTCATCGGTCTCGTCGGCAAGCCGAGCGCCGGCAAGTCGAGCATGCTCAACTCGCTGACGGACGCGTCGTCCAAAGTTGGTTCGTCTCTGTGGTTGTGGGCTGTATAGCGCAGCGAAGATTGTGTACTGACTGCATAGGCAACTTTCCGTATGTACCTTGGCACAACTTTGAGAATCGCAGCTTTGAAGTGTAAAGTCTAACCACCACAGCTTCACAACCATCGACCCGCAGCGGGCCGTGGGCTACCTCCAGGTGGACTGCGCATGCGCGCGCTACGGCGTGTCGGACCGCTGCAAGCCCAACTACGGCGCGTGCGTCGACGGGCGGCGGTCAGTGCCGATTGAGCTGCTGGACGTGGCGGGGCTCGTGCCCGGCGCACACCAGGGCAAAGGGCTGGGCAACAAGTTTCTGGACGACCTGCGGCACGCGGACGCGCTGATCCACGTCGTCGACGTCAGCGGCACGACGGACGCCGAGGGCAAGAACACGCGCGGCTACGACCCGTCGGTCGACATTGCGTGGCTGCGGTCCGAGATTGTGCAGTGGATCAAGGGCAACCTGCAGGAGCGGTGGCCGTCGATCCGGCGCCGCCACATTGCCGCCAAGCAGACGGCCGTCGAGACCATGCAGGCGCAGCTGTCGGGCTACGGCAGCACGGCCAAGCTGCTGATGCGCACGCTCGACCGGCTCGCGCTCAAGGAGCCGCTCGAGGCCTGGGACGACGACACGCTCGACCGCGTCGTCAATGCCTTTATCGACGACAAGTTCCCGACCGTCATTGCCCTCAACAAGATTGACCACCCGGACGCCGACCGCAACATTGCCAAGATTACCAAAATGGTCGACCCCAGCCGCATCGTGCTGTGCTCGGCCGTGTCCGAGATCTTTTTGCGCAAGATGGCCAAACAGGGCTACATTCGCTACACCGAGGGCAGCGAGATTGTCGACACGCGCGAGGACCTGCTGGCCGACGGCGACGCCGAGGGCGCGCAGCAGCTCAAAGAGATTGACGAAAAGGGCCTGCGCCGCATCAACAACCTGCGCGACATGGTCATCTACCGGTTCGGGTCCACGGGCGTCGTGCAGGCCCTGTCGCGCGCCGCCGACGTGCTCAACCTGCTGCCCGTCTTTCCCGTGCGCAGCATTGCCGCGCTGAGTGCTGGTGGAGCCGGCGGAGGCACCAGCCAGCTGTCGGCGGCCGAGGCGTCCAAGCCGCTGTTCCGCGACTGCGTGCTCGTCAAAAAGGGCAGCACCGTGCAGGAGGTGGCGCGCAAGTGCATGGGCGACGCCCCGATTGCCTATGTGGAGGGCGCAGCGGGCACGCGCGTGTCGGAAGAAGACACGGTGGACGTTGGCAAGAACGATGTGAGTTTTGTTTGATTCGTTTTGGATAATATTTTGTACTGACGATTGCAGATCCTCTCTTTCAAGGTCGGCCGCGCATAAGAAGAGCCTATGGTGTCATCACGCAGCCACGATGCTCGACGAGTGGCTGACTGATGATTGATGGGTTGAATTTCAACGTCGACGGCTTGCGCGATGCTCGACGATCAGCGCGCAGGCAGTCGACGTTAGGATTTAATCAATCTATCAGCCTCCAATACCACTTGTCGGATGACGCTGTGTGGCTAGATGCATTTCGTCCAAGAAAAGACAAGGCTTGCCATGCGTGCAGCCTTTCTAGTTACTACCCAAAGAGCTGGGTGATACACGACTCGCGTCATGCCGTCGTTGGCAAGCCGAACCGACGAGCAAGTCGGCGCCGACACATCCCGGGCCGCTCGAGAGGTCCGACGGACAGCTCCGGAGCGGCCACAACGGGCGGACTCGGGTTTCGCATACGAGAAACTCGGATTTAATAATAATGATGATACGAATTATAAGTCACAACGCATAAGCAATCAATTGAATAAACAACTGGAATTAGGATTAGGAAGGGTATCGGGGTGTCAGCTGAGTGAGCGACACCGAGCTATATACGAGTCCACAATGAAAGCGTCCCGAAATGGCCGGGCGGTTGTCGTTGGTCGTTAGCCAGTTGGGCGCTGACAGACAGCGGAAATGCCGGAACGTCCCTTGTCTGGCGCCAATGCCAAGAACCCGCTGGTCGCTTGATCAGTCGAGACTAATCAGCGTCCAATGCCGTCCATCCCGAGTCAAAGAAAACATGAAACAATTCGTAGAAAAACAGAAAGCAGAAACAGAAAAATAAAATCAATGCTGTTGGGATATGGCGCAAATAATCATCAAAATAAAAAAAAAGTCGGAAAGTCGGAGAGTTCTTGTCGCGTCAGGGAACGGTGACGGAAGAATGGAGAAGAAGAAAAAAATGGAACAACGACGGTGAGCTGAAGACGCCAAGACGGTCAGATCAACATGTGGCAGCAGTGGTTGGGCTCGGCCGCCTACTCAGTAGTGAGCTGATCTTGGCGGCTCGACGACGGAATTGCTTTGCTTGCCGGTCGGTTTTCGTCGTTCGTGTTCGTGATCGCGATCGCTCTTCCGTTGTTTGTTTTGTGTTGTTCTTTTTCTTTCGCATTTCGCATTGCTATCGTCGCTCCATTCCCGCCGCATTCCCTGCTTAGTACTTGAGAATGATGTAGAGCGCGTGGATGATGCCAGGGAGATAACCTTGTTGAGTCAGTATTACGCGCTTCCATGAAATTGCATAGGAGATTGCTAGTCGAACTAGCAAGTACTCCCCCCGAATCACACCGAGACATACCCAGAATGGTCAGCAGGATGTTGATGAGCAGGTCAGCACCGCAACCGCGCTCCAGGAAGACACCCAGAGGAGGCAGGAAGATGGCAAGCAGGATCTTGCAGATGTCGCTGGAGGTGAAGGCCATGTTGGCGGTTGTGGTGGTGGATTGGGTTATATTGGATTGGTGAAGTGCGTTGGTGGTCGCTGGAACGATGCGAGAGAAATGTATGGGTAGGTGGTAGGATATCAATAAGAGAAAAGAAGGAAGGAACAGGCAAAAAGGGTGCGGAGGCACGGCATTTATGGTTTTCGGCTCGACAGAGTTCTGCAGCACCACTGACCAACACACCGGAGTACTCCGTAAGCGCTACGGATACAAGACAAGACAGGGGGTGTGTTGGACGCAGAGGCAAGGCAAGGCAAGAGCGAGCCGAGTCACCTCTCAAATGGCCATTACGTAGGGGAACCCACCGCGTTGAGAGAGCATGGGCGGGTCAGCCAGCTGCCGGCCAAGGTAAGGGCCAAGGATTCAAGCTCGGTGTCAGTGGGCAGCAGTGGCGTCATACGTGTAAAGCCAAGCAAAAAGTCACTTTTCTTATGCGAATGCGGAAAACTCGGACACGGGCCCCACGTTCTACGCTTTGGTCACCAGACGACGACGGGAAAGGAAAAAAAGACGGGCAACTGGAATGGAAGGTGGGCTGGCAAGTTGTCGCACTTGCACAAGTTGCGCACAGATGCTGGTGTTACTCAAGTACGCGCACACGCAGGCAGTTGCTGTTGGCAGGTGCGACCGGTAGTGTTCTCTGTTTGCGTACATCGTACTCGTACATGTGGTAACGGGCGGGCAGGGAAGGTGCAGACGATCTCCAGTCTTCTTCTCTTCGATCAGTCGCTTTCCCATTCTTTGACGGAGTACGGAGTACGGAGTACCCGTACAACCCAGTCTTACCCTGAGCTCCCTCTCAATTCGGGTGGTTGGGAGCTGCATGCATTGCGTCACAGGTTCTGGCGCCAATGGCCGGTCTAGCCGCTCGCCGCAACTACGAGTAGCGGCAAAAGTACAGCTACGTCATTGTGGCGCATGCGAGCCTGCATGGTCCAAGCCACCGTGGCTGAGCAGGGCGCAGTCTCAACATCATGACTAAGCAACCAAGCTCGCAATCACGTGAATCTTATTAACGAAAAACCCTAACTGTTATCGATAACACTTGTATGATTTTTTCTTCCAAACTTTTGACCCCGAGTGGGGCAGTCGCAAAGTCGATGCGAAAGGCCTAGCTTTTTTTTTGACTTTGCAGTTTTTGCCGTTCTGCTCCAACATCTTCAAACCATCACATCCTCCCAACATTTTGCCGACAGCACGCAGGATTCGACCTCTTTGCGTTTAAATCAGTCTCTCTTACTTACCTCTATACCTCTCAACCCATCCACCGTCTTTCGCAATGGCTCCCCAGACCGTACGTATTATACCTTGACGACGACGACGACGATGAGGGGGACGTGGTTCCCCCACGCCGTCGTTGTCCTCCGCCTCCCAAACAAAATGACTGCTTTGCTGTTTTTCTTTTTCAGAGCAGTAGGCTAAGTTTTGTTTCTCATTATAGAAGAAGTCCGGCAAGACCGCCAAGGTCACCAAGAAGTTCATCATCAACGCGTCGCAGCCGGCGAGCGACAAGATCTTTGACGTGTCGGCCTTTGAGAAGTACCTCAATGAGCGCATCAAGGTCGAGGGCCGCGTCGGCAACCTGGGCGAGACGATCAGCATCTCGCAGTCGGGCGACGGCAAGATTGAGATTATTGCGCACAACGACCTGTCGGGCCGCTACCTCAAGTACCTGACCAAGAAGTTCCTCAAGAAGATGCAGCTGCGCGACTGGCTGCGCGTTGTGTCGACGTCTAAGGGCGTGTACGAGCTCAAGTTCTTCAACGTTGTCAACGACGACGACGCCGAGGACGACGAGTAAGCGGTAGCTTCAAAAGACAAAGAAAAAAATGGTGGAAAATGGAAATCAAGAGGATGGGGAGAAGATGCTGATGTCGTGTCTGAAAAGGACGGCATCAATCTCTTCCATCACGGCCCGCTGAGAAGCTGGCCACCTCTAGAAAAGAGACAATAGAACAAGCTGTCAAGCACTTTGATGAATGTCGTGATTGTGTCGTGATTGTGTGTCGTAATCGTGATATATAAAAGCAAAGAACATAACAAGAAACTGAGACAAAAGTGGCAACTGCCAGCTGCCAACTGCCAACTGCCAACTGCCACCAGGAGACGAGAAAAGTCACGCCCCCAAATCATAGTAAATACACGTCCCCGTCCGGAAGTTGTACACAAACGCGTGCTGCCCGCGCCTGCCCTCCTCGTACTCGCTGCGCCACCGCGACAGCATGTCCTGGATCTCGCGCGTGTACTTGCGCTCCACCGTGCTCACGCTGTGCTCCAGCCGCCGCCAGCTGTCCGCGTCCGACAGCGCCGTGCCCCGCACCAGCTCCAGCACCTGGTCCGACGTCTCCACTGCCGCAATGGGCCCACTCAGAAACGACCGCACCAGCCGCGCCGCGCTGTACTGCGCCTGCTCCACGACGGCCTGCCGGTTGAATTTCTTGCTCTTGGTCTGCCCGACCAGGAACCGCACCTCGGTGGCTTGGTTGTTGTGGTGGTGGCCCCCTCCTCCTGCTGCTGATGCCCCGCCGCCCGGCCAGTAGTCTGCAGAGCCCAAGAGCCCGCCGCTGCCGCCGCTGCCGCCGAGGGACCCGACCTCCATCGACGACGACGCGGCTGCTGCTGCTGCTGCTGCTGCTGCCGCTGCCACGACGCGGGCTGCTCCGGTCAACACGCTGCCGCGCTCGCGCATCTCGCTGCGCAGCCAGTTGACGACCTGCGACGTCGGCAGCTCGACGTCGGGCGTACTATAGGCCTTGCTGTTGCCAGATCCGGACCCGGACCCGAACCCGGACCCCGACCCGGACCCGGCTCCGGCTCCGGCTGCAGCCGCCGACATCGTCTTGATCTTGACGAGCCGCTCCTGCTTGACAATAACAATCCACAGGTGGCCCTCGTCGCGGTTTTTGAGCACGAGCTCCTCGGTCGACCGCGCGTCGGCAGCCAGCTCGGCGCTAATGTCGTTTGCCCACAGCACGCGCAGCAGCTCGACGCCGACCGACCGCAAGATGGTCGGGTCGAAGCTGGCCACCAGCACGTCGCAGCGCTTCATGGAAAAGGCGCCGCTCGCGTCGTCGTCCGCGGCCGCCGCTTTCTTGAGAAAGGCCTTTCCCGTGCTGCGCGGCGGTGCCTGGGCCAGCTTCTCCCAGTTGAGGCTGAAACCGACGGCGTGCCGCTCCTCGGGTAGGTTGGTGCCGAAGCGTGGCCGGTACTCCTTGATGAGGCCGTCGTAGCGCCCGCCCGCCGCAAACACGTCCTTGACCTTCTTGTCCAGCAGACACGCAAACATGAGCCCGCCGGCGAAGAAGGCCTCGTTCCACGTGTTGAGCGGACACACGTACACCTTGTTGACGACACCCATGCGCTTGCAGTACTCGTAGACCTCGCGCATGTGGGCCAGCGTCGACGCCGCGCGCTCGTACGAGTCGGTGCCCTCAAAGAGCGTCTTGAGCCGCGCAAACGCCTTGCTGGGCGTGTCGCGGAAATCAAACTTTTGCAGCTCGTCGATGCTCGTCGTCGACGCGCCCACGTGCGGCGACCGCAGCTCCGTCCGCAGCTTGGCCCACGTCATGCTGTGGATGTTGAGCCGGCTCAGCAGGTCGGCCACGGCCCGCCGCGCCGCCGCGTCGACGCCGCAGAAATCAAAAATCAGCTGCAGCAGGTCCGAGTGCCCCAGCTGGAAGCAGAACGCGCTCGTCCGCGTCGCCGGGAAGGTCGCCGTGATCTCGTCCACCACCTTGATGACCTCGGCCTCGCGCAGCGCCAGGTCCAGCGTGTGCGTCGTCACCAGGTCAAAGTCCACCTCGCCGTACATGCTGGGCTGCCCGCCGCCCGGCCGGTCGCGGAAGATGCTGCCAAACGTGTACGACTTGGCCACGACGCTGCCGCCGCCGCCGCCGCCGCCGTTGTGGTTGTTGGCCGCACACCGCGCCAGGGCCCGCGCGTTGCCCATCGTCAGGTCGTACGGCAGCTGCAGCAGGTTGCCGTTGCGGTCCAGCAGCTGCACGACATTGGCCCCCCCGTACAGCGCCGACCGCGGGTACAGCGAGCTGCGCGTCGCCTCCACGGCCCCGTGCCGCCGGAAAATGGCCACCAGCATCGCCTTGGCCACGTGCTGCCGCATCAGGTCCTGCGTGCTCGGCGGCGCCTGCGTCTGCGTCGACGACATGTCCCACGCATAGTCCTTGGCCTGCTCCACCGGCCGCTCAAACAGCATCGACAGCATCTTTTGGTAGTACGGCGACGCCGGGTCCGACAGCTCCGCCAGCGCGTGCCGGATCGTCTCGCTCTCCATCTGCACCGGCAGCTTGCCGCTCTTGAGCAGCTCCGCCCCCGACGGCCGCTCCTTGGGGTTGTGCGTCAGCAGCGACGTAATAATGTCCACCTGCTGTGCCTTGTCCGTCTTTTTGTTGTTGAAGTCCGACGGCAGCACCGGCGGCGACCCACGGAGTTGGCCCAGCACGTCGGCCCGCTCCATGCCCACCATGGGAGGGTAGCACATCTCGAAAAAGATGACGCCCAGCGAGTACATGTCGACCTTGCTCGTGTACGACCCGCTGCCGCCCGACCGCACCTCGGGGGCCACGTACACGGCCGTCCCGATGCTGCGCGTCTCCTCGGCCGCGTCCAGGTGGCTCGACGTCAGCACGCGGTCCGTGCCGCCCAGCTGGCCCGTTGTCGCCAGCCCAAAGTCGCCAATTTTGACATTGTTGACGCCGTCCGCGCCCGCGCCAATGAAAATGTTGTCGGGCTTGAGGTCGCGGTGCACAATGCCCAGGCTGTGGATGTGCGACAGGCCCTCGAGCAGCTGCCGGAACAGCCGCCACACCTCGGGCATGTCCTTGGACAGGTTGCGCGCAATCAGGTCGCGCAACGACCGTTTCTCGCAGTACTCCATGGAAATGTACATGATGGTCCGGCCAGGCCGCTGGCTCATTCGGCGTGTCCGTCGCCAGCCAGGCACGCCCAGCTGGGCATCCGTCGCCGTGGCCTTGCTGTCGGACGAATATGCTGCTTCGGAGGAGGAGTCATCGTCGTCGTTGTCCTCCTCCTCCTCCTCCTCCGCGTCGTCGTCGCTGTCGTCATCGTCCTCCTCTTCCTCCTCCTCATCGCTGTCGCCCTCCTCGTCATCATCCGACTCAAACGCAATGTTGGGATACCGCCCCGACGACAAAAAATCAAGGCCGCCGCTCTTGGTAAATTCAATGTTAAAGTCGCCCATGTCCGCAGCCGTCTGCGAGCGGTAGCCCGTCGACGCCTCGCCCTCGGTCCCAAAGTCGTACACCTCCTCCAGCCACGCATTGTAGTACCGCACCACGGCCGGGTGGCTCAGCTGCGACAGCAGACGCACCTCCTTCAAAATGTCCGTCACCGTCAGGTTCTCGTGCGAGCCCTGCGTAATGGTAATCTTCTTGATGGCGTAAATCTGCCCGTCCAGCTTCTTGCGCGCCTTGACCACCTCGCCAAAGCCGCCCTTGCCGAGCCGGCCCTCCTCGATAAAGTCCTCGCGGTACCGCGACGCCGCCGCATGCCCGCGCGTCATCGAGTCGTGCCGCGTGCGCAGCGGCAGGCTCGGGATCCGCGTCGACAGCGCCGGGCTGTGGCCACTCTTCCCCCCCGCGGCAAACGGGCTCTCCTCGGCCAGGATCGGCGCGTCCGTCGCCAGAAACTCGCTCGACCCCAGGTCAAACGCGCGCGGCCGCTTCTTGGCGTCGGCCGTAAACATCTTGGACACGAGCTCGCCCAGCGCGTCCGACAGGCTGTGCGACTCCATCATGTCCCGCGGCGAGTGGTAGCGCTCGGGCACGTCGAGGCCTAAGATCATCTGCAGGAACACGACGCCAAAGTCCCAAATGTCCGTCTTTTGCGAGTACTGCGGCCGCGACACGCCGGCAATCTCGGGCGGCAGCCAGTATGCGGACCGCGCCGTGCGTGTCGACGTCACCGTCGGCCCCGACCCCGACCCCGACGACGAGATGCTGTGCAGCAGCCGCTGGTACGACGCATCGGCCAGCTTCGGGGTAATGTCGCCGCTCGCGTCGCGCACCAGCAGCACGTTGCTCGGGTGGATGTCCTCGTGCAGCATGCCGTGGCCGTGCAAGAAATCGAGGGCGTCCAGCAGGTCGCGCGTCCACGCCCGCACCTTGGTCACGTCCAGGTGCCCGGCCAGCTCCAGCACGTCCTCCAGCGAGCCCTTGTCGGCCAGCAGCGTCAGCACGCTGATCGTCCACGTCGTGTGCTCCATGGGTCCCGGCGACGACTGGCGCGACTGCTGGCCGCTGGCGGCGGCTGGGGGTGCAAGCTGTGTCGTCTGGCCTTGCTGGCCTTGCTGGCCTTGCTGGCCCTGCTGGTCTCGCTGGCCGTCTGCGTGCCGGCTCTGTCGGCTGGACGCCCGGGTGTCGCTCGCCTCGCGCGTGGTCACTCTGTCGATACGAAAGTCGATCACGTCGAGCATGTTGCGGTGCACCTTTTGCCGCCGCAGCTTCTTGAGCGCCACCAGCTGCGTCTCCAGCGACTGGATCTGCTTGATGGCCTGCACCGAGTCCTTGCTGCCCGACTGCAGCTCGGCCTGCTTGAGCGCGAGGCTGCGTTCATCCTGGTCGCCTGCCAGCACCGGCCGCACCACGTACACCTTGCTGACGGGCCCCGTGTGCAGCAGGAACCGGCCCGTCACCGTGCGGAAGTGGATGGGGTTGCCGGCCGCGTCTGTCAGGTCGCACGGCTCGTCAAACACCATGGTGTCGCCGCCGCCGCGGTGTGGCGAGACCGTGACGCCGCGGTTCTTGCGGCGCACCTCCTTGGCCTTGTTGCGCTGCCGCTCGCGCTCCTTTTCCACGAGCGCACCCAGGGCCCGCTCCTCCTCGCGCGTCTCCTCGAGCCGCTTGCGCTCCTCGGCTTCCTTTTCGTCGCGTGCCGCCTGTGCCTGCGTCGCCTCGTGCGCGGCGCGCTCCTCCTCGAGCGACGGCAGCTCCAGGCCCTGTGCCCGCTTCTCGGCCGCGTCCTCGAGCACCTCGCGCACGCCCTCGACAATGTAGTCAATCATCTCCTTGTCCTCGGCGGCAAACTCGCGCGCACGCGCCTCCATGACCTTTTGTGCCTTGAACAGCGTCGCCGCACGCACGCTGCTGCTGCTGCTGCCGCTGCCGCTGCCGCTGCCGTCGTCGTCCGTGGTGCGCAGCGTCAGCACGGGCACCGACTTGGGGTACGTCGCCGTCAGCACAACGCCGAGCGTCACGGCCATGTCGTCGTCCTGCGCCGCCTTGATGCGAATGTCAAACGACGGCTCCTGTTTCTTGTTCCAAGCGCTGTGCGCCGCCTCGTGCCGCACAAAGTCGTCGCCAAAGATGGCTTCCAGCGCCATCAACTCGTCCTGCTGCCGCTCCTCGTACAGCGTGTGGCTCGGCGGGGCGGTCGGGCCAGTCGGGGCGGTCGGGCCATCCTGCTTAGGCGTGCCGGTGCGTCCGGCCGCGACGGCGTCATCATTTTTGGTGGTTGCTTTCAAGGGCTTTTTGCCGGCCATCGTGCGTGGTCTCTTTGGTCTCCGTGTTTTGTGTCTCACAGCCTGCGACGGCTGCAGAGAGCTTAACCGGAGAAGCCCATTGTAAAATTCGGTGTGGTGGTACGGGGGATTATATATAGTGATGGATATAGAAAGTGGTCAAGGGCAGCCTCGAATGACTGTTCTTACTCTTCTTTTTTTTTTTTGCTGTCGGTATGACGTGTTGACAGGTGGAGATGACTCAAGAGGGGTGCCCCCCATGCGTGCGAGGAAGCAGCAATGGGACTCTCGTAAGATGACTGCGGGGCACCTGCCTGTTGGCAGTGGGGCCGAAGAGCGCTTATTCGAATTAAATCGAGTCGCGGCAGGAGCCAAGGCTGAGCTGGGACAAGGGACTCAGGGCGTTGTTACAGCGCTTGCAGTGAAGCCGATTGGCAGGGGATGTTTCTGGAGCTAGTCTGCATTTGGCATAAGTAAACAAGGGCTTGATATTGCGAGTATTATGACTTTCGCGATACTTCAAACTCAAACACCAAAACGCCAGACACACCCTAAACGCACCCCGACGCGCAACTCCTCGAGCCGCGCGCCTTGTTCTCATCACCAGCAATCAAACTAAAACGCGATTTATCTCTATTTTCGCCATGCTCGGTTGGATGATCAAGCGCGGGCTGGACGGCGGACGCGACGGAGAAGGCGATCCAGGTGAGAAAGAAAGGTGACAAAATGTCGACACAATCGAGACTAACGCGTCCAGATGACACCCAGTACGAGCAGCCCGACACGCCCGGGCCCGTGTTTGCGGCGCGTGCCTTGAAAAGCGCCATCTTTGGCACCCCGGCGCGTCCAGATAGCGAAAGTGACCAGCCGGCGGAAGAGCAGAGCGAGCAGCCGACAAGACAGACGACGCAGCAGCCGACCAACCCCTCAGAAGCCACGCCCAATGTTCGAGACCGCGCAGCGACTGGCCGGCTACCCGGGATCCTCCTGACGCCCGGGACAGCAACATCGCGCCGGAAACGCGTGTCGTTTGGCCACAACGTCGAGTACGACGAGAACGACGACGTGACGACGACAAAAACTGGCAAGAAACTGTTTGGCGACGACGCAAAGAAGCCAAAGACGACACTCGCGCAAGCCCTCGAGAACGCACGCCAGCAAAACAACAAGGCGGCGGCGGCGGTAACAGCAGCCGACACTGCGGGCACTGCAGCTGACGACAACGCCTGGGAGGAGGAGGTCGACGACAACGACAACAACAGCAACTGGGACCCCGACGTCACAGTCGACCTCAACGAGCCGCACTCACAGTCGGGCCGCTACTGGAAGTCGCAGTTCCAGCGCTACCAGGAGGACGCCAAGGCCGAGATGAGCAAGCTGCTCAAGTACAAGCAGCTGGCCAAGTCGTATGCCAAGATGAAGGATTCGGAGGCGGGCGACATGCACGCCAAGCTGCGCGAGGAAAAGGAAAAGGTCGTGCAGATGGAGGCCCGCATCACCGAGCTGGCCGGCCAGATTGCGCGCCAGCGGACCAAGGGCACCACGGACCGCGACTACCAGGAGCTGATCAGCGACCTAACGCGGCAGACGGCCCTCGCTGTGCAGTACCGCAACCAGGTTAAAGAGCTGGAGGCGATGCTCCAGGACGCGGACGCGGACGACGTGTTCCGGCAGCACGGCGACGGCAGCGAGACGTCGTCGGCGGTTGCGGGCCGTCGCCGGGGCCCGTCGGCGCTCGCCGGCGTGACCTCGCCGCGGACACAAAAGACGCTGCTCGACACGCAGCGCGAGCTTCGGCGGGCCCGCGACCAGGCTCGCGAGCTGGAGCAGGTCAAGGACGAGGTGCGGCGGCTCAAGACGGCGCTGCGGGCGGCCGAGCAGCGGGCAAACAACAGCGAGAGCGAGAGCCGGGCCCTGGCGGCAGATCTGGCGTCGTCGGTGGCCGCGTCCGAGGCAGCGACGTCGCGCATCCACGACCTCGAAAAGCGTGCCACGTTTGCCGAGGACGAGCGGCGGCGCAAGGACGACGAGCTGCGGCTGCTGCAGAGCAAGTACGACGAGCTCAAGGAGGACGCCAAGGCGCGCGTCGGCGAGGCCGAGCAGGTGCTGCGGCGCAAGAACGAGCAGATTGCCGAGCTCAAGCGTCAGGTGAAGCGCGACGACCTCGCAGCCACGGCGGCTCCTGCTCCGGCTCCGGCTCCGGCCTCCCTGGCCGCCCTGGAACAGGTCACGCGCAGCCGCTACGAGAGTCTTGCCAACCGACGCAGTCTTGATGCGAAGAGGGGCAGTAGAGACGTCGGGGCCGTCGACGTCGTCAGCAGCAAAGCCAACGGCCTGGACCGGAACGAGACCGCCGACGAGCCAGAGCTGCCGCAGCAGAAGATCGGCAGACAAAGACTTCAGCCACAAAAAGACGAGCCGATTGCGATTCTCGAAGACGACACCAGCCACTTTGAGCTCCCGCCGATCAAGCCCCGGGGCGGCACAAGGACAGCGACGGCTCGCCTGCGGAGAGACGAACGAAGAGACAATGAACACACCGACAGCAACAAGAACGACACCGACGCCGTGGCAGCCGCTAACCGCATCCTGCTCCGCCGGCGTCGCACACTCGCCGTGCCGCTGCGGCCCACGACGGAGACCCGGCACAACGGCCTTGTCGAGAGCAAGCTGGCGGCACGCAAGCGGCTCACGACCTCGGCTGTCGTGCACAATGCGCGTTTCCCTAGCGGTGACGCCGAGCACGCCGATCCCGTGACGGCTGCTGCTGCTGCTGCCGCCGACGCGTCCAGCCTGTCCATCTCGTCGTCGCGGGCGGCAGCAGCCGTCGCACGCATCGAGCAGCGGCGTGCCCAGCGGCAGCGCGAGCTCGGGCTGCAGCAGAACAAGGAGAACATGCAGCCTGCATGAGACTGGTGGATGGGGGGGTTGGGTGCATAATAGTGTGATTGATGTAATCGGCGCTTTGGACTTTGGTTGATTGGTTGTGTTTTGTTTTGTTGCCCGCAACGGCTGTCTGCTTTGCTTTTGATTATTCCCCTGATTTATGTTTTTGCATCAGCCTCACTTTTGTTATCCAATACGTCGTCAGACGACGCACTCCAATTCAAGATGATTGCATCACACTGCCAACTTCAAAATGATTGCGTCTCGCAAGGCCAACTTGAATCTGCCTGCATCAACAATAATGTCACCTTCAAAATGATTGCATCACAGTGTTGTCAAATCCAGGTATTATAATTGCCAAGTACAAAAAAGGAGGACTATTATCGTGTCCCTGCAGCATCGTAACGATGACAAGGCTTCAGAAAAAAACAAAGGAAACAAAAAGGACAAAAAAGACACAAGAAGAGAACAAAAGAAAGTCCGTATGAAAACGCCGTACCCGCCTGAAAACTCTATGAAACTCCCCTAAATGAACAGGATAATAAACAGGACATAATCCACCCATGCTGGTAGTATAAATGACGCGTGCTCGACAAGAAAATGCTGCGGCGTAGTAGGCCAAGAGAGAAGAAGGACAAGGCGAAGGAGAATGAGGTATGAGAAAAGAAGTATAGACAAAGAAGAGGCAAGGGCAAAAAAAAAGACGAAGCAGAGAACGAAAAACGAAAAAGGAAAACGATCATGGAACGATCATGCAAAAATCTCGTCGAGCAGCTCAAACTTGATCGGGTGCACTAGCACGCTGCGCATGCACATGCGGCCCGTGCCGGTGCGCTCCTCGCCCTCGCCGCCCTCGTAGCCCGCCAGCACGTCCGTCGAGTTCTTGGCCGCCTTCTCCGCCTTGATCACGACCGGGTCGTCCTTGGGCTGCGTGTAGCCCAGCCACCGCCGCCACATGCGCCCGGCAAAGTTGGCATTGTAGTACCACGACATGCCGCGGTGGAAGTGCTCGTTCTCCGGCTTGAAGGGCGACGACGGCGCCGCCCCCGACGAGTGGTCCGGACCGGAGTTGAAGGCCTTTTCGACGGCCACCAGCGGCCAGTGCCGGTCCGAGTAGACGGGGTGCGGCGCGTACACGGCCTTGTAGCCCCGGTGCAGCGCAATCGTCGGCGGGAACATCTCGGCAAACATGCCGTGGTGCAGCCGCCACGTCTCCTCGTGCATCGCAAACAGCAGCCGCCGCGACAGCCGCGACGCCGTGATGATCGCCGTGCGCCGCGGCGGTGCGGCAAACGCCAGGTCGTAGCCCGTAATGTCGTTCTGGAACACCCAGCCCGAGTCGTCCGAGTCGAACATGGGGTTGAGCGTGATCAGGTCCGCGCCCTCGCCCACGCCGCACTGCTCGGGGATGTTGGTGTAGTTGTTGTTGCGGTCCGCGAAAAAGTGCCGGCCCGGCAGGCTAATCATGCTGTTGTCGGCCGGCATCGTGCGGTTCTCCGAGCTCAGCACCGCACCCTCGCAGCCTGCCGGCAGCGGAGACACGCCGCGCTCCTCGTCGCGCGTCTGCTGGCGGCCCGTAAACTGCAGCTCGCCCAGGATCGACGGCCGGCCCGCCTCGTGCGCCTCGGCGTCCACGCGCGCCGTAAAGTTCTCCCACGAGCCGTGCAGAGCCGGGATGTAGTACTTGGCCGAGCGGTCCCAGAGCCGGCGGCGCGGCTGCGCGTCGGCCCAGCGGCCCAGCCGGTTGAAGAACTCGTAGTAGCTGCCCAGGAAGCGCATGTCCATCTCCCAGTTCCAGTAGTAGTCGTACTCGGGGTGCTGCTGCGCAAAGTGCTGCAGCGGCAGGTGCGGCGACCGGTAGACGCCGTGGATGTCGTTGTTGGACGGGTTCTCAAACACCGGCTGGTCGCGCATGCCCGGGTACAGCAGCCGCATCTGGCCCTCGGCCCACAGCGACGTCAGGCCGCGGAACTCGCGCGGGATGTTGTCGGCAATAAACTGCTCCGCCGTCTCCTGGTCCGCCCACACGGGGATGTTCTCGTCGCGCGCGTGCAGAAGAATGTGGATGTCGTACTCGCCGCCCGACTGCAGCGACAGCTCGTTGACCAGCGCACGCATGTTGAGCACCGAGTGCAGCGTCCACTTGAAGCCGGCATAGCAGCGCATCACAATGGCCGTGCGCTCCGTCTTCTTCAGAGCCAGCGTCTTGGCATTCTCGGCGTCGTGTCTCTTGGCTGCTGCGTTCATGCCCAGCAGGTTGCTCTGGGGCGCAAACTCGGTCGGCTTGGCGTCGACCGCCGCGAAACGCTCGCTGTTCGACTCAAAGCAGCGGCGCTGCGCATCGGCCCAGTCGACGTTGGAGTAGACAATCTTGCCCGTCGTGTGCTTCTTGGACCACACCTCGTCGGCGCCGTCACGCTCGGTGTCGAGGGCCAGCCCCATGCCACCCTCCTCCTTGCTGTAGCCCAGGCCGTACGGGCCATAGCGGCCAAAGCGGTCAAAGCAGACGTCCTCGTTCATGCCCAGCAGGCTGTGCGAGCCCATGAGCGGCTTCGGCTGGCCCTGGGGCACGCCGGCGTAGGCCCACAGGCTGGGTGCAGGGATCGTGTTGGCCGCATCAAGGTAGCAGCGTTGCACGGGGTGGTACTTGGCGCGGTACTCGGTCGAGTTGTAATCGGGCTGGGCCGTGTACGGCGTCGGCTTTGCCGCGGGCAACGAGCTATCCGGGGCAGCAGCCGGGGCAGCAGCCGGGGCGTCCGAGTCGGCGCGCTTTCCGAGACCCTCGCTCAACGCAGCCGCGGCCGTCTTGTTAGCAGCCTCGGCAATCTCCTGGAGGTGGGCTGCTTCGGTGTCTTGGGCGGTAGGAAACTGGGCCTGGTACTTGCTAATCGGCACAATTGCGCGAACGCCGTTGAAGTAGCCGTCGAGGCTGGCATGTTAGTAACCGAGTCTCCAACAAGGCTGATAACAACATATAAGTACAAAACAAAACAAACAAAAAACATACCGAGGGTAGGCCAGCCAGATGGATTCTGCTACTGCACTAGGATCTTGGTTGGCGTGGTCTTTGTTGAAACGCAAGCTGACCGGGCCGTGGCCTTGCGCGAGCACTAGCACGAGCAGCGTGCAGAGGATGCCGACGATCCAGGCAAAGACGCGGCGGTAGAGGCAGTGGCCAAAGATGGCGCGTAGTCGGCTTGGTGCACCGGCTGGTGACCGCAGCGGCGCGTACGACGGCAGCTCAATGGTGTGCGTGGGCAGCCACTTGAACGACGCCTTGGCGTAGTCGACGGCCGAGTGGACGGCCGAGTTGGCCGTGTTGAGGACGGGCATGGGGATCAGCGAGACGCGCGATGACGACGTCAGGTTGTTGAGTCCGGCGAATCCGGCAAAGGTAGAGAAGCCCGAGGGCGGTTCTGGCTTTTCGTGGCCGATGGAGAAGCTGTTGCGACGGCTGGCGTTGGCGCTCGAGGACGAGCTCGGCGAGGCGCTGGCGGTGCCGCTGCGGAAGCTGTTTGTCCGCTCCATTTGCTGACGAGAGCGAGGAGCGAGAGGACTGCGAGGGACTTTATTGCGGCCGAGCACTCATTGGTAGGTAGGGAGGTGGAAGCGAGTTGGGGTTGTTGAAAGGTGTTGAAAGGTGTTGAAAGGTTGTCGTGAGGATGAAAGTTGAGCACGAGAAGAAACACGTGAAGATGCAAAAGTAAACAAGGCCAGAAAATGGTGGTTGCAGAATGTTGAGCCGGGCAGGAACAAGAGAACAGGACAGAAAACGAAAAAGAGAGCCGCGAAGAAGAAACTAAACGAGTGTGGCCGAGGGTCGCCGAGGGTCTTGTGGAAGGAGAGGGCTATCGCGGCAGTGGAGGCGGAAGGGGGAATTCGAGGAAGAAGGAAATAGGAGAAATGGAGATGGAAAGAGGTTGAACTCGATAAATTGATAATAACAATGGATAAATTCGATAATATAATATGCAACAGTATGCGACAATTTGAGATAAGGGCGAAAAGAGAAGACGCGTCTAGCCTATTGTGGCAAGGGCCAAGGGGTATGTTTTAGACTGCGATGTTTTTACCTTGGATTTTAACCATTTTTCTTTTCTTTTCTCCTGAAACTCTGATTTTCTTGCCTTGGCTGGTTGTTCGTTTGCTCTTGTTTGAGCCGTTATTTGAGCGATCTGGAAGAGGAAGAGATGGGCGGTGCTGCTTTTGCGAGTACTTGGACTTTGTATTTTGTACTTTGCTTGTTGAAGATACGAGGCTTTACGATCATTTTCTACTGCGTGAGAACTAGAAACGGAAAAGTAGAAGAAGCAGGAAAAAGAACAAGAAAATAGAACTAGAAAAGGCAAGTGGTAAGAGGCAAGTGGTAAGAGGCAAGTGGTAAGAGGCGAGAGGCAAGTCAAGGGCAAGTGTACGAGTACTCGTACGGAGTACTCGCTCGCACCCCATAGGGACGGCAAGGCAGGGTCGTGCAAGTCCACCGTGACAGAGGAACGTGCGCTAGACGCCATCCCGTCCGTTTCAATCCAGTGCCCGCCCACCGTTTTTACACCACACAAAGACGCGGCCATGCCACTTGGTTTTAGCGGCACCGGCTGTTTCTCGTTGGTCGCGCCTTCCTTGATTTTTCTTGCTGTCCATTGTCGCAGTGGGTGCCTCATCGCCCTGTTGTTTGACCGTGGCAGCTGACTAAGAATAGTAGTCGTACGCGAAGCACGCAACACCCCATTACAGCGACGATCTTTCCATCCTCCTACTCGTACTGAGTACTTCGTACGATACAGCCCGACCCGTGCGGCTCGTACTCTGTACTCGTACTCAATACTGTGTACTGCTCTTCTCCCCGCGTGTGGTGCAACTTTATTTCCTGCAATACAAAGTACGAGTATGCGTACTCGTACTTTGTACACCGCACGGAGTAATAAATTCTACTACTCCGTATGCAGGTAGTGAAAAGCTGCAACGGATCCATTCAGTGTACAAATTGTCTTTCTTGCCTGTCGAGAACGACCAAAAGGAAGAAAAGACGCAGCGTCCAGCCCACATGTTCCTGTAGGAGTACGGAGTCGTCCGTACGAGCACACCGAGTGGCGCTGACATGCAGTACTCCGTATGCACGAGGCGCTCGTGGCTGCAAAACAGGTGAGGCTGTCAGGCGTCAGCGTTGGCAGTGTACAAGTGTACGGAGTACAAGCGTACAAGAGTGCGGGTATTCCTACTTGTACTCCGTACTCCTACGATACTCGAAAGCATCTCCGTCGATAATCATGCTCGGGGATAGATTTCGATATACAAATACGAGGTCCGATGCAAATCAACCCGGGCTGTAAATATTACATAAGCCGTCATCTCGACCCGTTGCAATCACGCAGTAAGGAGTACTTCGTACTCTGCAGGCACGCCAGTATTGCCACCCCATCGAGGCGCAGCACCGTTATCTCCATCGGCCAGGATCAAAAGCCGCGAATCAAGTAGCAGCCCAGGATCAAAGAGGCCCCACGCCCCGGCCCTCTGATTGCTTGATGCAGAAAGTGCTTGTTTTGGAAGGAAGCGACCGATACTCGTAAAAAAACCCATGCATGCGAGTGGGCCTATCATAATTCACTGTTTAATTTCTCATTTTATGGTTTATTTGCGTGATCGAAAAGGAGAGGAAAGAGGCGATATCAGGGGGTGTGGGGTGGTGTTTGCGGGATGTTAGTCAGCTCAGGAGCATCCGTACGAGTACTCCGTACTCGCATCGAATCGAACTGAGACTTGCTTCTGGGCCGCCTTGGCAAATGCGGCATGTTGTGGCGAGACACTGATACCGAGCTCGTTACACAACACAACCGCTCGCACTAGCGCTGATCGGCTCACTTGGGGTTGCTTGGGCGGCTTGGCAGCAGCATCACGGCTGTTTTCTGGTGTTTCAAGCGGGCAAGGCTGCTGGTTTCAGAAACGAGAATGATGTCAACCGGCTGTACGGAGTACAGCGTACGAGTACTCGTACGAGTACAGCGCTGACAGCAGAAGACAAGAGAGCAAAGACCGGCAACGCACAAACATGTATCAGTACGAGTACGATACTCCCCGTACGAGATCGTGCCAAGACGCATCCTTGTGCCTGCCAAGTGCTTACCTTGCTGTGTGGTTGGAGGACGGCAACAAGGCTGTTGTCAGCCTTGCGGCTGCATCATGATAGGGTATCATGACGTTGTCGTCTATTTATAACGCTGTCGATGGCATTGCCGTCTATATAGTGTTCGCTCAGTCTAATAATCATAACGTCAGATCCAATCAAAAATCAAAAGCAAAAAGACTTCAACCAGCCGTCTTCTTCTCAAACGCAGCCTGCCGCCGCGCATTGCGGTACCGGTCTGTCCGCTCGCGCCACGCCTGGCCCCAGTGGATGGCTGCCGCGACGCCCACGGCACTGACCACTAGAAAGAGCGCGCTGATGGTGCTGTACCAGCCGACGCCAATGTGCTCAATGGCCGGCAGCACCGTGGCCGTGCTGAGGCTGCTGAAGAGGTAGCGCACAAAGTAGTTGGCCGCAATGACCTCGCTGCCGCGGCCCTGCATGACGTCGAGGCAGTACGTGTTGATGCTGGGGAAGCAAAAGAGCTGCGCGACGCCCTGCAAAAAGAGAACAACGACGGCCAGCGGAATGCCGCCGACGCCGTACTCGATCGTCCAGCCGTACACGAGCATGCACGCCGGGATGACGAGGCCGAAAAACGGCAGCGCCGACCGCAGCCGGTCCTCGGGCACGCGCACGCCGCCGCGCTTGACGACCCAGCGGCGCAGCATGTAGTCGGCATAGCGGCCGCCGAAAAAGGTGCCAATGACGTAGCCCGAGCCGGGGGCCAGGTAAAAGAGGCCCGACTGCATGGGCGTCGTCAGGTGGAAGCGCGGGTTGAGCACGTAGCGGATGGGCGTCAGCACGGCGTACATGTTGAAGAGCAGGGCCGACGAGGCCGCGCCCGTCATGACGAGGTTCGGGTAGATAAACAGGCGCACGACGCGCAGCGGGTTGAGCATGGGGCCCAGCACACGCAGCTGCTGGCGCAGCGGCATGCCCGCGAGGCTGTCGCTCTTCTTGTGGTAGATGGTCTCGGGCATGAACAGCACGACGCCCGCGAACCCAACGGCCGACAGCGCCGTCAGCAGCCAGAAGATGACGCGCCACGGCCGGTACGTGACAATGATGCCGCCCATAAACGGGCCCAGCGCGGGGCCGACGAGCGTGCCCGACAGGAACCAGCCCATGGCGGTGGCGCGCTCCGACGGCCGGTAAATGTCGCCGACCGTGGCCGAGCCCACGAGGATAAAGGCCGTGCCCTCAAAGGCCGTCAGGATGCGAAAGACAAAGTAGGCCGCCAGGTTGGGCGACAGCGCCGTGCCCAGGTTGCAGCAAAAAAACAAAAAGGCCGTGATCATGGAGATGCGCCGCCGGCCGTACACCTCGCTCATCGGGCTCCAGACAATGGGCGACATGCCCATGGAAACGAGGAAGAGCGCGTTGCTAATGTTGATAATGGTCCCGGTCGTGTGGAACGTCGCGGCCACGTCGGGCACGGCCGGCAGCACCGTCGTGCTGGAAATGGGCGCCAGGAACGAGCAAAACGACATGAGCGCCACAATGGCAACCTTGCGGCGCGGCGCCAGGCGGTCGTAGAACTCGTCGGGGATCTCGACGTACGACGACCAGGGCTGCGCCGGCGTGTCGGGGCCCAGCGACGACGTGTGCGTCAGGGCACTCATGAGCTCGGCATTGGCATTGGCCGCTGCGACCGTCGCGGCCGACTTGATGCGGACAATGTTGGTGCTGTCGTGGCGGTTGGCCTCAATGTCGCCGTCGTCGTCGCCCGAGACAGACGATGACGACGACGACGACGAGGGCGAGGATGCTGCCGGTGCAGTGTTTTGGTTGGCGTCTGTCGGGGCCTTTCCAGACTCTGGTTGTTTATGCATGCTGGTGGCCGTTGGGCCTTGTTTACCATCTTCATCGGCCATCTTGCGAGGGTGATGAAACGGGCGGACGTCGGTAGTGAAGAGGGTCTGATATTGGGTGCATAAGATGGAAACTGGTTGTAGAAGGGGGAATCATGAATGACGACAAACGGTCAAGATGTGACGGGATGGTGAGCTGAAGAATATACTAAATAGTGATAGCGGAATTGTGCCGAGTCCTACGTCGGAGAGAACACGGGAGTTGATATGATATATGCAGCTGGGAGCCTTTTCTGATTCGTTTTTTTTTTTTTTTTCTTTTTTTTTTTTTTTTCTTTAACCATTTCTTCTTGTTCTTCTTTGATTGTTTACTTGCAGTCGTCAATTCAACCAAACCCTGCGTAAACTCAAAATCAAAGGAATTGTTAGTAAGCAAGTCACGTGGAGTAAAGGGCCCACTCCAGACGCGCGTACAGAAAACCTCTCATCCGACGCTGGCATCCTAGATAGTTAGAACATACACAACTGAAGCCACTCAAAAGATCATCTACATTCTCCTTCGACGGAACGAAGGCGTGGTGTAAGATCTAAGGAGTATACTAAGCCCCTATCAATTGAATCCTTTCTAATCCTATTCGACCGAGCACCCGGAATTCCGGAAAACCCCTATTCGGTAGTACTTGTAGTACCGACACTAATTAGTTTTCCCTCTATAAGAAGCTAACTAGTAAAGTGCTTTTCTTTTTAAGGCTTTATTTGTTTAAGAGTACTTCGTTTATTACTAGCGATAGGTTTAGAAGGGAGTACCGATAATTAGGCGCAACTAAAGATAGAAGCTACTACCTCTTTGCCCCCTAAGCTAATGTACGAACGCTAGCGCGTCGTTTTAGCTCTTATTTAAAGGGTAAAAGAGCGATAACTTATCGATAATCGACTTTTCGAGGATTATAAGGAGCTAATAGGAGACTAGGGGCGAGACGACTTTAAGAGCGTTAGTATCTTTATCTTTAGCGATTTTCGTAACCTTTTAATAACTAAGGGCATTTACGTACTAAACTTTAGTAAAAAGGGCGACAATAAGTATATAACGATAGTCGAGGCTCTTTAGAGCGAAGAGCCTTTATCGTACCCGAGTAAAATAACCGCGACGCGTACGGCGATACGCATTACTAACTACGGGATAATAACGCGAAACGTATACATCCAACGCCTCATCGGTCAAGCAAAAGTATATCCCGAGTTCCGACTAACTACCGACCAGCTCAAAAACGACGACGACGAGGTATACTAGGCTAAAGCCCTCCCGGCACCTCCCACGCCGACGCCGTAACCGTCCGGGCCGATACTTAAGGTCCCTAAGCCGGAGGCCCGCGGTCGCTCGCGCCCGCTTCCGTAAAACTATCCCGCTACGTAGTAGTATTAATAGTAAGGTAGCTTTACTCGTTAGCCGATACTTTAACCCGACTAATACTAAACGAATAACTTCGTCGGCGATCATTATAGCTATAATAACGGGTAAGGCAACTATAAAGACGTATCCCCTACCTTCGGTTACCGCTAGTAAGAACCTACCCACCGGCCGATACCCGTAAAGTAGTAGCCGCCGGCGGCGGTAGCGCTTATACAACCTTTTATTAATAAGTACGCCGACTTCCGTTTCCGTACCCTCGATACTAGTAAAGTCGCGATATAGCGACGCGTTATCGAGTATATCGAGAAAACGTATAAAAACGATAAAAAGTACGAAAGAGTTACCGACTAATTCGGGTTATAGTATAAGGCCGTTTTTTTTTTCCGCCGTTATAAACGTAGTAAAATTTACGACGACTATATCGTTAACCTTCTACTTACTATAATAGTTAAAAGAGAGCCTTATAACTACTACGAACGCCTTATTAACAAATTCCCTAGTAACTAACGACGTATCCTCGCTATAATAACGGCTAAGTTTAAGACTCCCGATATTTAACGCGCCCGCGAGAGCCGTTAGATCGCCGTCGACGTAAAGCAAATATATTCGTAAATACGCGATAAACTTTTTTCCGATATACTCCGTACGTACTACGCCCGCGTTATAAAGATCGCGTAGAACGTCGAGTACGTTAGTAAAGAAGCTAAAAAGAAAGAGGTTCGTAATAAGATTATCCGGGATTTGAAGGCCTATACCCCGACGGTATTTATTTTAATATACGCCGATAGTCTTTTACGGCTAGTAGTCTTTAACGCTAAGAACTTTATTACGGATATAGTAGAAAGCGCCCTCTTCGTAAAACGTTATAACTTTATACTCCCCGGCGTACCTCCGTTTACTATCCCCGAACTATCGGCGTTTTACGCCGACCGTACTTACTAACGCGGTAACTCGTATCCGGGCCGGCGTACGTAGTAACTCGGTAGTCGCCCTTATTAGCGCTAAATCGGCTACGGCGGTAGCGGCTAGGGTAGTTTTAAGCGTACGTATAGATACTATATTTATAAGAAGACGGACTACGTATTTAAGAACTATACGTAAGCTAAGAAGGATACGTATATAAAGGTATAACGAGAAAAAACGGGGAGGTCGGCTACTTAGTACGTTACTAAAGTAATAATGTATAAAAAGGACGAGGCGGAAAAAAAGAGTAAAGTAAAAAAGAATTATAGTAACGTAAAGGCGGGAGCCCCCGGGGTTAATAACCGCGATAAAGAGGGCCTTATAAACTTTTAGTATATAGCCGTAACGACAAAGTCTAGCTTAATAAGTACTATAGTCTTTATAACGGAGAACCGTATCTCGTACGCCCTAAGTATTACGCCGTACGCCCGAAAGGGTATTTATAATACCGCGGATAACGTATAAGATACGCCGGAGTACTACGGAAATAACGAATTTATCGGGTTCTTCGTTAATACGAGCGCGGGCTATACTTTTACTTACGGCCGCCCGTAGTTTAATACCCTACGGAAGATTAAGGGCGATATTACTATAAAGCCCCCGTGAAGAGTTACCGTCCGTTTCGGTATCGGTAACGCCGCCTTCGTAAGCTATACGACTATCGAAACCCCGATCGGTAGTATCGTCTTCTATATTATACTATCGGCTATACCTTTCCTCGTCTCCCTAGTTAATTTAGATCGTTACTCTTATATCGTCGATATAGTACGGGACGTAATAATAAGAAGCGTTAACGGTAAGTACGAGGATATTGCCCCCGTTATCCGGCGTTTTAGGCATTGTTTTATAAAGTTACCGGAGACGGCCGGGAAATCCCTCTTTACCTTCTTTATATCCGTAGAACTTCGCCGTTTATACCGCCGTTTCGGCCATCCTTCCGTAGCCCGCCTCTACCGCCTCCTTACGGTAGCGGGCAACGTCGACGTAAATATTAAAGAGCTAAAGTCTATCCGTAAGTTTTACTACGAGTACTAAAAGTATTAAGGCCCGCCTAAGCGTTTTAAGTTTAATCTCCGCGATAAGTATAATATAGTATTTAATAGTACGATACTCGTTAACGTAGTATATATTAATAACAAGTTATACATCTACGTTATCGACTAAGCAACGGGATTTATAGTTATGCGTTAGCTCGATAATATAACGGCTTAATACGTATAAGATCGCCTCCGCGAGTACTAGCTTAATACTTATACTAGACCGCTTAATCTTATTATTTACGATAAAAGTACTAACTTCGCCGCCCAAGCCTTTAAGGATAACGCTATCCTAATAAGTACTAAGACTAAAGGCGTACTAACCGAGGTATATTATAGTATCGGGTAAGTTAAGCGTTATTACGGAGTACTAAAACGCGTTTACGAGATTATTTATAACGAGTCGAAGTATTTAGATCGTTAATTAGTATTATAAATAGTAGTAAAGGTTATTAACGATACCGCGGGACTTAACGGTATCGTACCGACGTTCTTAGTATTCGGAGCGTATCTACGTACCTCCGAGATCTCCGCCCCGGCGCTTACGGTCGTACAACGTATTACCGCTATCCGGTCGGTTATAAAAGATTTAAAGTAAGCCCGGGCTAAGCGGTAAATCGTAAATACCCTACGAATACGGAACGGGCCTAATATACCCCCGCCCCGGCTTATAAACCGGGTATATATTTATTAAAAGGCCCGTAGCAACGGAACAAATACTACCGCGGTAAGATAAGACGGCCCGTTTACGGTTATTAAAGTAAACGGCGAGACCGTTACTATCGATAACGGTAACGAGACGTACTTAGAATTCCGTAGTACTTCGGTACGGGTCTATAAAGAGGTAGTCCACGTACCCGCGCCGGCGTCCCCGGCGCGCCTTCCCCGCGGGCGACCCCGGGGTACTAGTTATACCGCACCGGTTATAAACGAGATACGTTACGTATCCGGTACGAGTTATTCGGCGGTTTTAAACGGTACCCCGCCGGGTACTATTATTAAATAATCCGTTAATATAACTACGGCTAAGGCCGCTGTACCCTCCGCCTCCTAGTAATCCGCGGCGGCGGAACTAATTAAGTACGGCGTATTACTAGCGGCGGGGCAATCCGTTAATATAGCTACGGCTAGGGCCGCCGTACCCTCCGTCTCCTAGTAATCCGCGGCGGCGGAACTAGTTAAGTACGGCGTACTACCGACGGCGGGGTAACCCGTTAATATAGTTATATCCTCGGCCGGTATACTATCGGTTACCTATATACGGCCGGCGGCGGGGTAACCCGTTAATATAACTACGCCTATAGTTAGTATACCGCCGGTTACCGATATACTAGCGGCCGGTCCGCGATATATTAACCTAGCTATCGGCGCTACCGGTATAGTAAACGCTTTATAACCGGCGATCCCGGGTACTAATAGGCCTGGCGCGGTAACCCGCGTACTTAGTAAACGTCGGGCCCCGCTCTCCGTTTTTACGGCTTTATACGGTACTACTTTTACGGTTTACCTTACCGTACTACTACTTACGCCGTTATACGAAGTATCCCGCCGTACGGAAATCTTCGGGCTTTTAAAAAAAATATATTTAAGCCTATCCTTCGGGATACGGTACCCCCGGGTATACGTATTTTTAACGGGCGATTTATAAATAAAATCAAATACGCCGGTACGGCGTAAACCGTCGAAAAAAGCCGTTTTGTAGTATAAGCCTATAACGATAATAGTAAAAAGTAAGTACTTACCGAGTCGCTTACTATTTAGCGAATAAACTAACGCTTACTCCTTTACCTTACCCCCGTTAAAATAGTATTAAAATACCGACTCCTTTTACGTAATATCTCGTAAGCCTACGTATAAGTAATATTATACCTACGCCGCGAATTCTTCGTTAATCTTTATAAAAGTACGCGCGAGTTATTAACGATACCCGATAATACCGTCCTTCGTATCCTTAAGCCGTTATACGGCGTACCCGAGGCCGGTAACTACTAGTTTACTACCTATACTAAGTACTACGTTAATAAGCTCGGGATATACGCCTCGTCTTACGATATATATTTTATAATCCGTAAAAACGAGGTATTTAGTATTATTACTATATAGACGGATAATACGTTTATTCTAAAGGATAAACTATTTACTACGGTAGAAAAGGATAAGATCCGGTCCGCCGGCTTCCTCGCTAAGCCCCGGGAGACGTTAACGGCGTTTTCCGTACTTAAATTTAATAGTAGAGTACTCGACTTAGCCGACGATAGTTTACTTACTCTTTTATAAAAAAGCTAAGTAACTAATATTAGCCTTATAAGCTAAAATACTAAGATTAATAAGAGTACTCGCGGGAAAGTCTTAAGCCCGTTTAATACTTATTAATAGTACGTCGTTTAACGTATACGGGGTATATACGTAGTATCGGTATACTAACCGGAAACGGCGTATAATTTTAGTACCGTTACTTAGTATACCGACCCCGGGTAAAAGGAGGTTAATACCTTTAACGAGCGTTTTCGCTAATAAATAGTAAACCCGACGCGCGGGTTACGCTTTATAAAGCTAGATAAAGTAACTCTTTAAGTAGTCGTTTTTACGGATACTACCTTTATAAATAATTACGATCTTTCGTCGTAAATCGGATTCGTAGTAGTTATCCGTAATACTACGGGATTAACGAATATAGTATACTAATCGTCGACTAAGTATAAAAAAGTTACTAAGAGCGTCCTTGCGGCTAAGTTGTACGCCTTAGTACACGGATTTAACGTAGCCCGGTGTATTAAAGCTACGATCGACGATATTTTCGGCCGGCAAATTTTACTTATTATTTATACTAATAATAAATCGATCTTCGATACGGTTACCCGCCTCGGAACGACTAGCGAAAAACGCTTGATAATTGATTTGGCGATTATCCGGTAAGCCTATAAACGGCGCGAGGTAGCCGAGATCCGTTAGATCGTAAGCGATAAAAACCTAGCGAATACGATAACAAAGTCGAAGAAGGTATGCGACGCCTTAGCTCGGCTTATCGATACTAACTACATCGACTTAGAGGCAAAGGGATAGGTAAAAAGGACGTAAGAAGGTATTTTGATTTTGTACCATTTCATATACGGCTATTTTCCTTTTATTTTGTCTACTTTTATTACTTTTTACCGCTCCTAGGTACTACCTAAACGTACCCACGAGCCGGGCCATAGATTCAACATCTATCATAGCCCTACACAGTCATTTACGCGTCTTCCCTTTTATTTTATTATAGCGTCGAGATGCATCGCGATACGAGGCATCACGACTTTGAAAAGAAAAGCCAGTATTAGTAAGCAAGTCACGTAGAGTAAAGGGCCCACTCCAAACGCGCGTACAAAAAACCTCTCATCCGACGCTGGCATCCTAGATAGTTAGAACATACACAACTAAAGCCACTCAAAAGATCATCTACATTCTCCTTCGACGGAACGAAGGCGTGGTGTAAGATCTGAGGAGTGTGCTGAGCCCCTATCAATTGAATCCTTTCTGATCCCATTCGACCGAGCACCCGGAATTCCGGAAAACCCCTATTCGGCAGTACCTGTGGTACCGACAGGAATCAAGAATCGAGAGAGAATAGAGGCTTGGCCAACAGGCCAGCAGGGCAGCAGGAGATTAAAATGGCAAAGAAGAAACAAAACAACCCTTGGATAAGGACAACCGAGAAAAAAACATCCTGGGTCCGGTAGGCGGCCGCTACAGCTGCTTTGGTTCGGCCCCACTTAATAGTCTTTTTAGCTGCTTAGCTGCCATTGTGGCCTACATCGGCCGCTTCATTGCGGTTGCCAAAAGGCTTGGGTACTCACCGCACGATCAATGCCCCGGTGCCGATGCACGAGTAATAAACAACGGGTGTGGTGCCAAGACGAGAAAAGCGGTGGCAAAGCTGTTTCAATCAATACTGAGTACAACCCTCGACCGCTGCTTGACACAGAGAAACGACCTGCAAAAGACTGCCGTGCCATTCAGATTCAGCCCCACTTTGGGCTCTGCTGCGTACTGAGTATTATATTATCCACTTTGCTGCCGATACGGCTCCGCCGAGCATCGGTCGCCGACCCGGCCTGGACTGCTGACTAAGACTAACAAAAATAAATCAAGAAAACCCCCCCCCGTCCCTCCACCTTTCACAACGTCAACTCGCCCGTGTAGATGCGGCACGACTGCGCCTTGGAGTCGAGCGTCCACGAAATGGGAACGACGCTTCCCGTCGCGTCCAGCATGTTGGGGTAGGCGTGGAAGCAGTAGCTGTAGCCGTCGGGCGCGCGCTGCAGCTTGTACACGGCGACGGGCGTCGACCAGCCGCCGGTCAGCGACGTGCTGTGGCTGAGGTAGACGGAGTTGTCGAGCGCGGCGGCGCCGTTTTGAAAGAGCAGCACGTACGCCTGGTGCGCGGCGCTCCACCAAATGTCGCCCGACCCGGGCCCGTAGTGCTTGCCAAAGGCGTCGACCGAGTAGTGCAGCACGTTGGCGACGCCGTCGTCGAGCATGGCCGGCATTGTGCGTGTCCACGTGGACCCGTCCCAGAACTCGTACTGGCGCCGATCGGCCCAGGCCGGCGGCGGCACGCGCGCCAGCTTGAGCCCGTTGCTGCGCGGGCTGGCCGTGTCGCTGACGCGCCCAAACAGGTACAGGAACCCGCTGCCGCCCGTGCCGCCGCCGGCCGCCGCTGCCGCCGAGCTGCTGCTGGCGGCCGCGTCCGAGTACACGCAAAACGAGCCGTACGTCGTCTCGCCCTGCACAAACAGACTCTTGCGCGGCCGCGTCACCACGGGCCGCTGCTGCTGCGTCTGCGCGTCCACCTGGAGCCGGATCGCAATCGGCGTGTTGTACAGCAGCGGTGACGCGGCGTGCGGATCGGTCTGCGCGCGGCGGTACTTGTCGCGGTCAATCACCTCGGGAAACGCCACGCCGTACCCGTCGCGCGTCGTCGCGTTGGTCTCGACCACGGTCGCAATGTTGCAGTTGGGCCACACCGCCGTCGTCTGCGCCGTCTCGCCCTCGCGCGTCAAAAAGGGGATCGCCTCGTCCGGCCCGCGGTCGGCCGTGCCCACGTCGGTCACGCGCGCAATCGTCGTCGTCGGCGACGTGCTCGCGCCCAGCACGCCAATCGAGTTGGACACAAAGTTGACCATGCGGCTCACGTCCGTCGGCGGCGGCCCGCGCGTGTACGTGCCATCGGCAAACCAGATTATGTGCTGCCCGCTGACCGTGCCGCCGCCGCCGCCGTCGCGGAAAATGTGCGGCAAGTTGGACACCTGCTGCCCAAACGACCGCCCGCGCACGCTCGGGAACTTGTCGTCCACACGCACCGGGTCCGACAGAGGCGATGCCGGCGGCTTCTTGCCAGGGCTGCTGCCGCTGCTCGCCGGCCCAGACGACGCCGACGCCGACGCCGACGCCGACGACTGTGCGGGCGTGGGCGTGTGCGTGCGCGTGTGCTCCGGCTCCTGCATCAGGCCCTTGGCCTTTTGCGATGCTTTCTTGATCCAGTCCATGGGGTGTGTCGCTCTGCAATATGTTGAATAGCAACAAAGTAGCCCAAAAGTGAAGGCCAAGGTAGCCACAAAAATCAGAGAGAAAGCGCCCGATGAGCTGTTTTATCGATCCTCGCCTCAGCCCAAGCTTCCCCCTCACCGTCATTGTGCTGATCGGGAGGCCGTCGATTTAGCGTCTGACCTGCGCGGTACTTTTTTTTTTTGTTTGCCACTATGACGTACGGAGTACTCCGTACCGATTGACTGTCGGTCTCGGAGCTCGAGTAGTGCCGTGCCGTGCCGTCCGGGGATGCCTTATTATTTTTAGGTATAAGCATCACTGACGACCTACTGTAAGGCAAAATGTATGATCATTCATACCCATGGCGGAAGGCTTCACAGCCTAAAGTAGACAAAAGACATGCACTGCAAACTCTTGTTTATTGGCGGTAGTAGGCGTCGTAACTACGGTAAGAAAGCCGTGCAAGGTACGAGGATAAGACTGTTTCAAGGCGTCAAAAGACTTGGCTATTCGATATAAATTATCCGGGCAGAGATATAAATAAAAAGTAGCAAAGAAAGGCGTCAACACTTGGTCGTTGAATACAACGGGGACCGCCGTCGAAAGACGGCTATCCTCTTCCGCTTTCTTTTATCAGATTGGCGCCATTTGCCGCTGCGAGACCATCTCGTATCGTTAAAGGAACGGAAAGGGCGTGAGGAGGATCGTTGCGAGTTTATACCTCCCAGTAGGAGGGTACTGACCCTTCTTTATGATCTCGATTGTCTCTTGTGGTTTTCCGAGTCTTTGTTGCCGGCAGCAAGCCAGTATTCAAGCAAAAAAAAAAAAAAAAAAAGCCAAGGCTCGGTCGAGCCCAGAGGAGCGCGTGCCATCTTGGTCGGTGATGTGTGGTAGATGGACAGATGGATGGATGCAGGTATTAGATCACGTACGAGTACGGGCCAGGGCCAAAAAGGTGAGAGCAGTTGTCAGTTACTCGTACACAACACTATGCGTCACGTGGTGTGTACGAGTAAGTACTCGTGGCTGCATTCTTGTACGTGTAATATCGGGCAGGTGCAGGCTGCATCGTGGCACGGTACTGCCTGATTGCACCTTGATGGGCAGGTTGAGAAGAAACAAGCCTGTCGGTTCGAGTTTTTCAAAGGCATGGTAGAGTAAGCTTGATATATGGAACGGGTGCCTGAGAAGAGAGAATAAAAAAACAAACAAAACAAACAAAACAAACTTGAAATGGTATAAAGTCACAGTAGGCATGATAAACCCAACAGTGAGCAAACAAAAGCCAAAGCAAAGCAAAAGCAAAGCAAAAAAAAAAAAAGTAAACAAGAGAAGAGCAAAAAACAAAGAAAAAACGAAAAGAAAGGTCCACCACCAACATATACGAGTAGAACGAAAAAAATAAAATAAAATAAACCACCTCAAACAGGGCTCTGCGGCGTGCTTCGCACACTAAAGTCACCGCTGGCGGTCCGTCGCAGCGCCTGCGACATGGTTTCCACTGAAATGTCGCTGCTCGTCACCAGCGTGTTGCCGCTGGCCCGGGCCACCAGCTTGGGCGACCGTGTTGGCGACCCCACGGCCTTGCGCGGCGGCGACAGCTCCAGGCCCTTGATGGAGCCGCTCTTGCTTGTCGGCGGGCTGGTGCTCAGCCAGTCCGTCGTGGCCGGGGACCGCATCGGCGACGGCGACCGGTTGATGTTGCCCAGCGCGGCCAGGCTGGCAAGGCTGGCAAGCCCGGCCAGGCTGTCCGGCCCGGCCGTGGCCTGTTGTTGTTGTTGTTGTTGTTGCTGCTGCTGCTGCTGCTGCTGCTGCTGCTGCTGCTGCTGCTCGGCCTGTACAACATCGGCAAACGAGATGAAGCTCAGCCGGCGCACGTCGGGCATGGTGGTGTCCGACGACCCGTAGTTGGACGCGCTGTCGTCCCTGTCGGCGGTCCGGTCGGTCACGAAGCTGCTTGCGAGATCCTCGACCCACGCGCCCGTGCCACTGGCCCCCGAGCTGCTCACAACGGTGCCACCAGTGCCAGCACCACCCCCGCCCCCGCCAGCAACCGTGAGGTGGTGCGTGCGTGTGATAATCTCCACCGTGTCGGGATCCAGGTGGCCGTCGGTGATGGCCTCGGACGAGGCGTCGAGCACGGGCGGGATGCGGTTCTCTGTCGTGATGTGCGACGGGATGGCCGGCGAGCTGGGCATGGGCAAACTGCTGCTTTCCTGCACATCGCGCTCAAAGATCTGCGAGCCGGCCGGCGACGACACGCGCGGCGGCGGCGGCGACGACGACGACAGCGCGGCAATGCTGCGGCCCGGCGACAAAGGCGGCAACACGTGGTAGGCCGAGGATGGTGCGCTGCCGGCGCCGGCAGCGCCGGACGCGCCCGCTGCCGTGCTGTCAGCGTGCAGGGGCAATGTCGGCCTCTGTCGGCGCGCTTCCGGGCCCGGCAGCTTCGGTGTGTCGTCGGCAGCGGCGGCGGCGGCGGCGGCGGCAGCCGCGGGCAGAAGCGTAGGTGCCGGCTGCAGCAGTGTCGGCTTGGGGCCTGCGTCTGCGCGGCTGGCTGCTGCAGCTGCGGCGGCACTCTCCCGCACGTCTGCACTCTTCTTCTTGCCAAAGCCAAACAGGCTGCGGCGCTTGGGCTTTGCCGGCGACGGCGACGGCGACGGCAAAGAGGCGCTTGCGTCTGCGGGCGCGAGGCTGCTGCCGCTCGGCAGCGGCGCGGATTCGCGGCTCATAGTGGAGTTCTTTGGCGGGCAAAGTACGAGTACGGAGTACGAATACTCGCTGACGTGGAAAAGAAAACCCCGAGTAGAGCCCCAGAAATGAACGAGATCAACAAGAATAAGCCGCGGGCAGCAGACGAAACACAAAAAAAAAAGGGGGGGGGGGGCAGGGCGCGATAGAGTCGCTTACGAAGGAGGGTGGCGAGTGGCCAGGACGGTTTGGCGGTTTGCGCCGAACCATCTTAGTTTCTGAATCGGACAGAGATTACGAGTACTCGTACTCAGTGGACGCTCTGCTGTTAGTGCCCATTGGCAGCCTCGATTACGTAGTGTGGCCCACTGGCAGCGCGACCCAGAGCACAGAAGAGTGTGGAAGTGGAGAGAACAGTGGATGAGTGACCGACTCTCGCGCCCGGAGACTAAAGCCCCACCTGCTAGGGGCTAGGGTCCATGGCGGTGTCGTGTGGCCTTACTAGTCAGGCATAAAGGCCCCACTTTGTGGCCTATTTATTCCACTTCTTTTGTACACTAGACTAGGGATCTTCCTAGACCTTTACACATCATTCCATCAGGCGGCTGTCCAAATGCCCCATATGCACTGAAATGGTCATATGGCATGGGGTTGCTCATATGTTATCTTATCAGACTCGCCCACTTTCACGGCCACATCGCTAGATAGGGCTGTTTTGTCGACCAAGGAGATCATTTTCTCTTCGTCCCTCGCCATTCTTTCGCATACGTGAACAGCGCCCAAGTCTCTCCTCTATCCATCTCGCCATCATCAATGTCCCCCGCCATAGATATAAAGCGCACCTCCTTGCCATCGCTTCAAAAAAGGCATATCTCAGCGCGTCAAGAAGGACAAAATCCACGAGTACTATTACAACAGCTCAACAACGACAACGACAACGACAACGACAACGACAACGACGACGCCAAACCACGGGCAAAGCGAGCACAGACGACGCAATCGAGTCCGGTATTAGCACCGTTGACACGACAGAACCTCGCACGCCTCAACAAGATGTCAAACAGAGACCCCCGGCGTGCTTCCTCCTCCTACCGTGGCTCCGACCACCGTGGCTCCTCCCGGCTTGACTCCTTGGCCGAGACGACTAGTTCCAAGCCTATCTTAACGACGGCTCCTGGGTTTGCCGTCGCGGCGTCTACGAACGGCATCCTTCCACCCCATAGCTCCAGGCCTCCCACCAACTTGGACGAGCTCCGTCAACGGGCCACCATGTCCCGCAGGTCGGCCTCGCCTTCCGAGGCACGATTCAATCGCTACGTCAATGCAATTGGCGATGCCGCCAACGAGACAACCGTGCAAATGGAGACCCTAGAATTGCTAAAGGAATATGACGACAGAGGATACAACCGAGCGTTCAACCAGGCTTTCACGGCGTATCCGAAAGATGCCGAGTTCAACAGAGGCCTGTCCGCTGCGCAGCCAGATTTCTACGAAGGGCCGAAGCTGTCAGCATATGCCCCGTTCCCGGTCAGGTCTCGCGTACCAGGGGCCGTCCTGTACGATGACCGACCGGGCGCGGTGACATTGGCGCACATAGCCGGAGAATGGAAGGGCCCTGATGGGAGCATGACCGAGGCAGCGTTGCAGAGCGGCTACGACGGAGCAGCTCTCGTCTACTCACGGAACCGGGCTCTCGCCTACCAGGACAGATCTGACCCTCCTGGACACGCAAGCATCACAACATTCACGACGGATGGCAACGTGCTCCATACGTATGCACATTACGCTGCCTCAGGGGATGATGGCAAGACCCTTTATCACCAGTATCCTATTGATACGATAAGTCTGGTCAACTCCCACGAAAGTCACAAGGCGGGCCGAAAAGCGATCAGGAACTACCAGGACGAAGCAAAGAGGCTGTCACAGTCGCTAAAGGACGATCTAAAGGACCATTACACCCGCCACCCCGATCACAGAGTCAGACCGTCATCGCCTGTACGAGGTAGAGAACACTACGAAGACGTCGGGTCTGCCCATGGTTTCACCCGCAACGGCAGAGGCGAGAGCCGGGCTTCCTCTTCGCACAGGGATGCCAGCAGATACAGAAGTCACTGAAAGGTGATTGTTGCTGCCACGACAATTCTCTATACTTTTCCAGCCGTTTCTACTCTTTCCAGCCACGACCTTGATGTCGGGAGCGTCTTGGGCGGAGTATTGCTGGGTTTTGCTTCTTCTTTTTTTCTTTTCTTGTCATGCTCTTTTGCGATGCTATGTTCTTGTACTACTGAGTGGCGGGAAGATGGAGTGCGGGGGCTTTTTATTTTTATTCCCATCGCCGTTTTGTCTGTTTTGTTCTGCTTCTGTTTGCCGTTGTTTATGTTGCTCTACTTGACGTTTTTCTTTTCTTTTCTTTGTTTTTTCGGCTTGTTGTTCCTCCACTTGCTGTTCCTTTGCTTCATGTTCCTTTGCTTACTGTTCCTTTACTTGCCGTTTTTGTTTGCGTGCCGCCAATAAGCACAGCCGCCTTCAAGATGCCCTTAATATGCCATTACCCGGCGCGGCATGGGCCCTAAGCAGAGTGGATCAAAGTATACATAAAATATCAGTACTAGCAACTGCAGTGAGAGAGTATTCCTTTGATACGTTGAACCTTGACCAGATTGTACGAGTACTATCATCGCCTCGACCGTCAAAGAAATAGACCCAACGCGGGAATCGGACAGACGGTGCTGAGCACCATGCAGTACGTACGCGTGACGGCTCTCGTATCTCGTATCTACGAGTACTCGTACCTAGAACAGTCAGCCCCGTCTCACTTGGGGGGGCAGACAATTGGATCCGTACAGCTCTGCAGAACATGCGAGATGACGAGGCTTTTTGGAGCCACGCAGCGTCGGATCCTCGGCCAGTACAATAGAACGGGATGGGAAGCATAGGACATAGGACATAGGATTGGCCATGGCCTATACGTTTATACTTGTGTTATACTTGTGCTGGAAAGAAATAGCACATCCGTCCTGTTATACTATGCCGTGACCAGACGGACTGCGATTATAAAAACAAGACAAGCCAAGATTGTGCAATGTCAAGACTGGGCATCGACAGCCGGGCGAGCACAGCCCAGTAGTGCCTGACGGGGCCAAGGGAATTTGGGCACCAACGTGCTGCACGGATCGGATGGACTGCAATGATGTCTTGGGGGGGGGGGGACGGAGACGGCCGGCAAGCACAGTCCTAGAGAATGCGGTTTTCTCGTCGTCCAGCATATTGCAAAAAGTTTTTCCGTTGTTGCTTGCCGTTGTTGCTTGTTGCATCAGGGGTGTATGTGACATCATTGTATCATTGTACGAGTACGGTGACACAGCGATCTCCTCGGCCCCGTCCTGCGGCACGGCATCGCCAAGGCTGTCTGTCATACAACAAGGCTTGCTCCGAACTAGTCTCGGCCTCTCATTGCGCGGCCCATCTTTTTGTCCCGGCTCCGAGTCGAGCGGACTTTGCCGCCGGGCAGAGGTGTGATTCGTCAAGTGACAAAAAAGAAAAAAAAAGTGGAGGGTGTGATCGAAGCCTCGCCATGATATGTGTGATATCAAGCTGGGTGCACTCGTAGTCTCTTCATGTCCTGCCCACCCTCGGACGTGGCAGGGCTCGGGACTGGTCCTAGAAGTGGCTGCTGAACTACTTACTCGTAGCCTTGTGATGCAGGAATCAAAAGAGGGTAAACCATTCCAAAAAGGGATGTCGAAAAAGGAAATCAACAAGAAACAAAGGGAAAAAGAGAAGAAAAAGAAGGAAGAAAAAAAAAACAGGGCGAGCCTAAGAGCCAAGATGATCTACATTACAACCTGCATCGAGCAAGTGCCGGCAGCCCTATTTTCGACCTCGGTCCTACGAGTCAGCATGTCCGAATGGCAATTCTTAAGAATAGAAAAGACAAAAGAAGCACATCGTTACCAAACCTAAAAGGACAAAGTCCAGGGCGAGATCTACTCGTACTCGTACTGAGCAGTCGCAACGATAGCGGATCGGCAATCAGAGTGGGCGGGTTTGGGCGAGAACATGCCATGCCATGCCGTTGGGTTGCAGTCGTGGACTCGGGGACACACACACCGGCGACAGACCGAGACGGGTCTACGACACGGCCAGCTTGATAGTGTACTTCGTACAAAGAATTTGCTCGACCAGGGGCCTCTGCTCTCGACGGTCTGGCATTTATGTACTCGTATTGATTTTCGTGCTTTGGTGACATAGTCTCTGTTTTTTTTTTTTTGCCCAACAAGCCCAATCTATGAGCCCAACTGTGTCCATCTTGGGCTTCTCATCCATGCTGGGCCGGGGGTTGAATCTCTTTTTTCTATTTTGCTCACTCTTCCTGTCTCCTTTCTTTTCCTTTAGGAAGTCCGTGAGTCTACTTGGTAGACATTCCTTTGTCTTCTCCCGCATTCTTCTTCTGGTCCGATACACCCCCCTGAGAGCTATTTGTAGCTGTATTCTTGCCAAGGAAGCAAAAGGAGCATAGGAGGACGTTGAACATGTGTGGGTCGAGACAAGAAGGATAGACAGGAAGGGCACCAGCATGAAGACCACGTAGAAGACAGCGAACAACTACAAAGACTTTACTCAGTATAGCCTGGGCCGCTATTCCAGGTCAGTAATAACGACCCAGGTCAGTACTAATGACGGGGAATAACAAGAAGCACTGGGATAGTTGTCAACTGCAAAACATGAGCAGTACACAGCCGTCAAAGATGCATCTGAATGACATGACGTAGCCGAAGGAGATAAAACGTCGTGCAGCCGCAAACTGTGCTCTGCATCCCACATCGACTGTCTGCCACGAGGAGCCCAAAATATAAGGTTGTATGTAAATACACGCTCGACAGCCAAGAGGTGGCTATAGCACTCAAGGTCGGCATCCGGCAGAGCTCGAGCGAGCTGTCACTGGTCTCTCACCCCCCCCCCTCCCCCTCCCTTTCCCTATTCCTCCATCCATCTTCCCTCGTCTGTGGCTTCCTTATTTTCCTTTTCCTCTACCCACCGGCTAGCCAGCCTTGTGTAGAAGGGCTCATGTCACATCCTGCCCGCGTATAAATAACTCGCCTTTTCCCCCATTCCTGCCTAGACCACCACCACCACTCCTGATACACTGATTTTGCACGGAACCTCTTCATTTTACCAGACTCCTTGAGACTTTTTTAGTTAAGCACCCATCACGCACATCAAACAATGTCCTCATCGTTCATGGGAGAAAACAAGTACTGGATCACCGGCAAGGACATCCACAAGAAGATTATCACAAGCATGATCCAGACCTTTCTCGGTCCAGAGGCCACCGTGCGGTCCTACACCAACAACGTCTGTCCTTTCTCTCTCCCTTCCTCCCTTCCTCCCTCCATGAACACCAGCTGATGATGATAATGAACTTGCACAGGGCGAAGACGGCTTCCTAATATCCACACCGGGCGAGTGTCTAACTGATGTAAGCCGCTGTGCTCCTTTTTTTTTAAAAAAAACCAGCCTCCCGTATTTCCCCCCCAAAAAAACAAGTTATACTCACCCATCGTGTAGGACCAAATCGACGAGATCTGCAAGCAGTCCGAGCAAATGTGGGAGCAGCAGGCCGCCGAACGACTGCCCACGGCCGGCTCGTCGTCCGGCCTCAAGCGTCCCCTTCACAAACCCGTCGTCATCTCCCGCGCACGCCCTCGGTCTGCGTCCAACAGCAACAGCAACGGCATTGGCAGCCAGATCAGACGGCCCCTGGGCCACCGCGGCTCGTTCCACGCCTCGTCGGCCGCGCAGCCTCTGCCGCCGCCGCCGCCGCAGCAGCAGCAGCAGCAGCAGCGGGGCCCCCCCCGCCACCCCTACCAGTACGACCATTATACATCGGCACACTATGCCCAGCAGCCATACCCGCCGCCTCCGCCACCGTCGGCGTCCTACGACGTGCCCCGCGACACCGGCGACGGCGGCCGATTCTCGCCCTACCCACAGGGCCACCGGCGACAGCAGCGCAGCCTCTCAAACTCGCGAAACCAAAACGAATACATGTACGAGTATGATGATCCGTGGAGCTCGCAGCCCCCGCCCAATGGGCCGTAGTACGAGTAATTGAGTCCGAGCTGATCCCGTCGTAGGTCGCAGTGATCTGGTCAACCGGAATTACAAGGTTGGTAGAGCCAGTCTGCGCTATATGTTTCTTTTTTCTTCTTCTATTGTCTTGTTTTTGTTTCATTTCCCTTTTCGTCTGCTATATTTTGACTTTGGTTTCGATTGCACTAACTTCCCCTCGCCTGCAGCTTCTCCAACGGTACAGCTATCGAGTTGTCTTTTCCCAGTTTGTTTTAGCTTGGATTTTCCGTGTGCTACCGGTTGTCAGCATCAGATTGATTTGATAGAGGTTTGATTTTCTGTAATTTATCATCATCCCTGCTTTTTTTTATCTTTTTTTGTACTTTTATTTTCCTTTGCAATTTCTTTTATTCTCTATTTCCTATCTATTTTTCAGTCTTCTGCATTCTTCACGCGTTTGCTTTGACACTTTTTGTCCTTTTTTTTTGGATCTCCTGTCTTTTAAAGTTCTTTTTCGTTTTCCTATCCGTTCATAATCCGGTTTGGAAAACACTTAGTTATATAAACCTAAAACAACACCTAAACTCACCCTGCTTTCTGTAGTATTCAACAAGGTCATTGCTTTCACGGCCTTTGCACTCGCATCACAACGGAGTATGTATCGTCAATGCTACTGCTACCACCCTCTTCCTATTGTGACCGTTTCGGGCCATTGGTTCGGCTATAAGTATATCTTGTTCCAAGTCATTCTCGCCATCTTTCTCTGTTCTTCCTATACTCCTCTATTCCTGGTTGCTTCTACCTTTGATTATTTTTATTTTTATTTTATGTCCTTTCTAAATGGCAGCAAACCGGAATAGAAAGCTGCATCTCCGGTTTGCAGCGCCAGTGCACAGAACAGCAAAGACCCAGGGCAAGGACAGCCTTGTGGCAAAGGACAGGCCGACAGAAAGTGGTCGGGACAGAAAAAGGACATATTTGGAGACCAGCCAATAGCAGGATGCAACCTGTAGCAGCGTCTGCAAAACCCTGCACGGCCTGTCAATTGATTGGTGACGCACAGCCACACTGAGAATGACGTCGCGATACAGAAAATGCTACAGGCCGACGGGGTATCTGCTTTATATTCCGGTCTGGAGATGCTTGAAGCGAGAGGCTTTTGCAGTAGCGATAGACTAGCAATGTCATAACAGTACAACAAGTACTCTGTACTCGTAGTATACGACCACGGACTCCTGGCACGGCCCTCATCATACACCTGTCCCCGGAAATGCCTCGGCTTTGCTCAGCACCACGATGCCGCGCTCGTGGTGGATGTAGCCCTTCATCAGGCTCTGTCGAGGTCAGTGTGTGCCTTTAGACATCTATACATAACATGAACAACCCGCAGAGAAGACAGAGAGGCCTACCTTGTATATCATATTGGCGAGGAAGCACTCGACCTCGTCCATGTCGAGGCTCTCTTGGCTGCCCATGGCCATGCCGGCCGCAAAGTGCGCCACGGGGACGCGTGTCTTCCGCACAGGGGCCTTGCCCGGCTCCGTGCTCTCCTCAAAGCCCCCGGCGATAAACACCTTGCGCAGCAGGTTGCGCAGGGCAATGTCGCGGCCGCGCTCCAGCGTCAGGTAGATCCGGCGCTGCACAAACGCCTCCTCGTTGGCCTGCAGTGCCCGGTCGAAGCCGTGCAGGTCGCCCTGCTTGATGCACCGTGCGAGCGGCGCAAAGAGGCCCTGCAGCGACGGGTAGGGGGCCAGCAGCTGCTTGCTGGGGAGTTCGTGGGCGGTGATGAGGTGGCAGGGGATGAGATATGTGAGGATGCGTCTGCTAGGTTAGCAAGGGGCTCAACAAGGACTCGGCAGCAGAGCAGACGGGAACACGCACTCTTTGTTTCTTGCTGCCCGCTTGTGGCATAGATTGAGTGCTTCTGTGAGGTGCTTTTCGGCCTAGATGGAACGCGTGTCAGTCGAGAGTCGTCGTCGTCTTCGTCGTCGTCGTCAATGGCATGCTATCACCGTCGACACTGCTGGACTCACTTCTGCATAGTTCTCCTCGAGAAAATAGACGACGCCCTCGTAGTACTTGAACGTCACGCGCTGCGACTTGGGGAACTGGTCGAGGCCCGGCATGTCGCCCTTGTAGGCCGCAAGGGCCCGCAGAATATTGCGAGACAGGCTGGCCGAGTTGAGCTTGAAATACGTCTTGAACAGCAGGTTGATGAGCCCGTAGATGCCCCATTTCCGCGACTGCTCAATGTCCTGCGTGCGGTCGCTCAGACACAGCTGGAAGAGCCGGTTGAGCTGCCGCGCACAGTCCTCCAGCTGCTGGTTCTTTTCGCTGTCGGCATCAAAGTCGTCCTGGAACGACGCCTCGCCGATGTAGTTGGCCGCGCCCGTCCGCTCCTCGTCGGCCCGCACCGCAAAGCCGCGCAGGTGGTTGCCCACCACGTACAGACAGGGCACCGTCCACGCCTCGAACCCGTGGTTGGTGTAGCCGCGGTGCACGGCATTGATGACGTCTTTCCACGCCTCGTAGACCCTTGTCCATGTTGACTGCAGCTTGATTAGCATTTTCCACCAGGCCATCGACAAGACTCAACTCAATCTCAATAGATAGTAAACCCACCACTGGCCCATTGCTCTTCGGCGTGTCCTGCACCAGCAGCACCTGCCCTATTGCCTTCCAAAACGCATAATACACTTCTGTCCACCCTTGCACCTCGCTGTGCGGCAGGCCCGTTGTGTTGCTCTGGATCTTGCGCTTGATCACAGCCTTGGCGTCATGGTGGCCCGCGCCGTTCCAAATGTTCCGTAGCCGGTACGGCTCGCTGGGTGGGCTCACAGGAGCCAGCGTGGCCGCCAACGCGTTGCCATTGCCGTCTGCCACGGCCCGCCCAAACTCTCTGAACAGCAGGTCCATGATGAGGCGGTGGTGTCGTAGTCGGCGAAGCCAAGAGGGAGAGCAATGACCCTTATGGGTGTGTGCTGGAGTTGGTCAATAAGCAACGGGCAGCAGTGGATGCAGTGGTCATCTCAAAGCGCAAAGGGCACCGAGGACTGCATCAAACGGCTATTCTCATCGCCGGGGCATCTCATCTCATCGCGCGTCGGGATCAACACAGCACCTGGCGGGACGTCCAAACACAGACTAGCCCTGCATAGCTTCTATGGAATGTGATTGGCTGCCCTGCTTGTCAACAATGTGACTAACTACCTGACTAAGCATGCTTATATAAGCCTCCCCGACTGCTGGCTAGCTCGGATCATTGGATAGTCCGGCGCACAAGTTGTGACCCCACCACAGCCCCGGCCGTGGAAAAAAAGACCCGCCAGTGGAAAAGTGAGGGCTTCTCTGCAAGTCCAGCCACTGCTGCCCAGGCGTGACCTTTTGGCAGCGAAAAAAATTGCACCGTCCCACCCACCCCAGCGTATCTGACGAAAATAATTTTCTAGGTGAGTTTGACTTCTACTCACGGATACTCTGCCAATCCATCCCAACGACGACGACGACAACCAACCATACTAACACCACCAGTATATCACGATGGGTAAGCAATGAGACAACATCCCATTGCATTTCTATTTTGCATGGCTGCATTCCCGGTTGCAACACGGCTGCCGCCTCTGCATCGACGACAACGTGGAAGCCAGACGAGAAGATCTTGGGGGACAACACCAAAGCCGGACAATTGAGACGAAACAAGACGAGACGAGACGAGACGAGAGAGCATACCGGCACAGACGACCGATTGCGATAGCGAGCAGCGATGGCTGCATCAATGGCCGATTTAATACAGCGTCAACAGAAGCGATTCGACAATTTCAGCAGATAATTCGAAGACGACAGATTTGTGTGTACATATCTACGGGACGGCGTTTAGCAGCTGCACACGTCATTGTCACAAACCGCACGACAACAGCGGCCACACGTTGACTGCTTGGACATTTCAAACACCACCCCGCACATTCGCAAGTTGAGCGACCATTGCACTCCGGCAACCCACCTCCCGACACCGAATGGGGACTACTCTTTCTCCGCCAGCTTTCTGTCACGCTCTTCTCGTTTTCTCTGTCCCGGTCGAGATCTTTTCGCCATGGCTTATGCACTGTTGTCCTTGCAGGAGCGAGTTGCCGTACTGCGCAGCCAAAGCCACATGTGTGCAACTTGCTAACAAAGCAGGCCGTCTCCACGAATACCAGGTCATTGGCCGGCATCAGCCGACCGAGACCAACCCGTCTCCCGCTCTGTACCGCATGCGCATCTTCGCCCCCAACACCGTTGTTGCCAAGTCCCGGTACTGGTACTTCCTTCGCGGCCTGAAGAAGGTCAAGAAGGCCACCGGTGAGATTGTTGCCGTCAACGAGGTATGTTATCCCATTTGTCCGTGTGTGTTTTGCTTGGATGCTAACCCTCCTCCCCCCCTACAGATCTCCGAGAAGCACCCCCTCAAGGTCAAGAACTTTGGCATCTGGCTCCGCTACGACTCGCGGTCAGGCACCCACAACATGTACAAGGAGTACCGTGAGCTGTCCAGAACCGCTGCCGTCGAGGCCCTGTACTCGGACATGGCCGCCCGCCACCGTGCCCGTTTCCGGTCGATTCACATTCTGCGCGTTGTCGAGATTGAGAAGAACGAGGATGTCAAGCGCCCATACATCAAGCAGCTCATCACCAAGAACCTGACCTTCCCCCTGCCTCACCGCGTCCCCAAGATCCCCACCAAGAAGATCTTCAGCGCCACCCGCCCTTCGACGTTTGCTTAAAAAAACAAAAGAACGAATTTGTCATGCTTTTCTATCATCTCCTTTTCCGTTCTTTTTTTGTTATTCTGGGAGGAGGGTAAAAAAGTGCTCGGCTGCAGCACTTCAAACAAACCGATGGGTCATTAAAACAATCAGAATCTGGGTTTCGAAAACGAGCAGAATTAAGAGCGAGAGTGAGACGTGAAAGAAAAGCACGAAAAAAATTAAAAACAATACAAATACCGCCGTGTCTGTGTCTGTGAGTCTGTGTCTGTATCAGATAACATTGCGATGCTCACGTGTCCGAGCATCAGCGCTACTTTCTCACTGCCCGCCAGCCGCAAGAGTCATGCTTTGTGCGCGTGCTATCTGATTTCACTTTGTGTGACTCGCAAGCAGCCTGATGATCGAATAGAATAGGGACCAACAAGCCGAAGACGAATGACTGTCGTCATCTCATCAACAGCCCAGCATGGCCGAACTTGGCGACTGGGTCACCGTCTTGACCACCCTCCCGACACTGCCGCTGCCGTCCAACGCCGAGCGGCCTGTCGTGGAGACGGAGCGCCTGGTCCTCCGCGCAATTGACGAGACCGACCTCGACGCCCTGCACGCGCTGCGCGGCCGGCCGCCGACCATGCGCTTCACGAGGCGCGGCGTCGTCGACAAGGACATGGACGCGACCCGCGAGCGCCTGCAAGACTATCTGTCGCCCAACGACGTCGACAGCTTCAACTATGCCATTTGCTTGCGTGGCGGCAGCAACAGGCTGATTGGCGTGGGCGGCGTGCACCACTTTTGCAGTGCCATGGGCTGGCCCGAGATTGGCTACATGCTCCATGACGACTGCTGGGGCAAGGGGTATGCCACCGAGTTCCTGCGGGCCTTTCTCCGGATCTACGAGGCCCTGCCGCGGCCGCAGCCGCACACGCCGGTGCCGCTGCGCGTGACGCGGGACATGCTGTCGGCCGATGCCATCGCAGCCCTTGCTGCCGGCGAGACGCCCGTGGTGGACGAGGTCCTGACGGGGGTTGTGGCCGACGCCAACACGGGCAGCCAAAAGGTGATTCTCAAGGGCGGCTTTGAAGAGGCGTTTTGCCGCACGGAGCCAGAATGGAGCAACCCCGAGTCCAAGATTCTGTTACACTTTTACCAGTATCGCCCGAGCCGGGCGGCCTCTGGTACGGGATAATAGGGCCGGGGCTGCTGTTGTTCTTTGCTGTTTCGCGGTGCATGGTCCACATCTCGGCTTCAGGCCCAGCTCGGCCTACGAGTCGGTCTTACTGTGGTGTCCTGTGGTGTCCTGTGGTACTTTGTGTCCCGGTGACACGAGTTGTCCTTGTTATCTCTTCTGTCGCGTCAGACGGCCTTTTTTTTCGGTGGCAATCAGAATGCCGTCATGTACTCGGGCAGCCCAAAGCTCGTGCAGCCAAGATGTCCTCGCACGGCGTATGTGGTTGTGTCCGTGCCCTCTAGCTAGCAGCTTTGTGTGCTCAAGCCGCTGGAAGATCCAGCATCCAGCATGCTAGCATTCAGGCCACCCACGGGCCGCACCAGCTGCCCTCCAACGGGCGCTTACCTCCAACGTCTATTTTTATAATAATAATAATATGCTGCTATGCGTACAGTACAGGTACAGTACAGCAGTGTCGGCCTCTCACCTCGGCCGCTTAGCCGCTCCTTCCCCAGAGGACATGGCGGATTCCTCATGACACCAGGCTAGGCTCGGAAGCGAGGCGTTTTGCCGATTACAAACAAGCCCCTCAGACCCCACCTTTTCCCGTTTGCCTCAGTCGATTGTTTGTCTCCTTGGCTGCTTGGCTGCTTGGCTGCTTGACTGCTATCTTGTATCTTGCTGATATTGCATGAGTTGTGCTATATCATATCGCTCTGCTGTGTATTCAAAGGCGCCAGTTATCGCATGCTTTGCATACCACGTTGTTTTGTCGCCGTCGCACTGTTGCACTGTCGCACTGTTCCACGCTCCTTCCCGTTTCTGTGCTCGCTGCACTGCCCGGCCGTGCCGTTCGTACCTGCCTGCTTGCCTGCCTGCCTCCCTTCCTGCCTACCTGCCAACCTGCCATGTCCTTCCCAGCTTACGCTCTCCATGCGCGTAACGCCCAGCCTCCTGCGATCCTTCCCTCCACGGAGTAGAGTTGCTGTGGCTGCCTAGGAAGTACTGAGTAGGCGCTCGTGTGGCTTGTTTTTGGCCAACAGCAGAAGGAGCGGCCGCAGTCTAACACCGTGCCGCGCCTGCCCGTTTGTCTCATCCAATCCTGTACTACTGTACATGCGCATAATATTATTATATGGCCATCGAGCTCCCACCTCCCGCCGGATTCCTCGTCTCCTTCTCCTTCTCGCCATCCGCCATCCCACCAACATTTCCCACCAAGCCACCGGGCGACCAAACACGAACGACACCATGGCGACTGCCACGCCGCCGCCCCAGACAAAAGCGCCTCCAGATACCAAGCCGTTCTACGGCTATCTCATCACAGACGACAAGGCCCCGACGCCGCTGTTTGAGGCATTTCTCAGGGCGTTGGCCCATCACATTGTAAGCTTCCCATGTGCCACACCCTTTCGAAGCGATCGCGGTCCTTGCGGTCCTCGCGGTCCTCCCGGGCCTTTGCCGGACCTAGCTAGTCTCCCGAGATCTCGTTCTAACGAAACCCACACGCGCAAGATCGACAACGTCGGCGACACCAACATCAAACTCTTGTCGCCACCGAAACTAGCTGCTTTCTACAAAATAGCCGGCGCTGACTACGATGGTGAGATGGTCCCTTTTTCTCCTTTTACCGGCTACAGTTTCAGCTGCATCGGTGTTGCATGCGTGCATGCTTGCATGCTGCGACCTTGACAGACAGCTCATGCCCATCTCCACCATAGGTCTCTTTGTCGGGGCGCCGAACGCAACCATCTCGTACATTTGGCAGACCACCGGCTGCCAGCACTCGCTCCAACCGACCGGCAATGACTACGAGGCTCCCTCGGTCCCGGCCTTGACCATCCGGGGCTTTGTGCGCTGGCAGTTTTTCCAAACGCTGCTATGCCCCGAAATGCATGTACCTGTTTTGCAATATGCCGCCAAGAACTGGAACCTCAAGCACCCTGACACGGGCGTTGTCTTTCCACCTGACTTGCCCAGGGAAAGTCTGCCTTTGGTGCCCGACCCCGAAGTCGAAAAATGGTACAACATGTGCTCAGACAATCTGCGTCAAGAAGCCGCCAATGCAAGCAGGCAGCCTCCCCCAACCCCGAGAAGCACGTCTGTGCCGCGGGCGGCGCCGAGGCCAGTGTTCAAGGACAGCAACTATTCACCCCCTCGCCGCCCACGCGACGAACGGGCTGAACGTGCCGAATCCCCCCGGGCACCTAGGGCCAAGGGTGCCAGCCCTCGTCCTGGTATGAGCGGCAGCCATGGCGCCGAAGCGAATGCCTTTTTCTTCGGCCACGTCCCGCCACACTATGCGGTCCACCACCCTGTCCATGCTGCAGCCGCTGCTGCTGCCGCCGCCGGCGCGTTCGCAGCAACGGCTGCAGCAGCTACTGCAGCAGCAAAGTGGACGCGCAGAGTGCATCATTCGCCTTCGGACGACGAGCGACGAGCAGGGCGGCGACGAAGCTTCTCAGACTACCCGCCCTCGCCCTCGCCTGTCCAGCCAAGAGTCAGAGTGCATTCGCCACCTTTCCGTGCCGCTAGCCACAGCATTCCGCCGCGCCGCCACAGCCACCCGCATCACCACCTGTCTTCTTCTAGTAGCGAAGCAACTGATACGGACGACGACATGCCAGCGATGCCCCCGCGAGGTGCACGGCGTATCCCCCGCCCAGACATCCCCCCGCCAGTACAGCATGTACGCCATGTATACCCCCCGGGGTCTGCTATACCTCCGGATTACTCGCCTGGGCTGCCACCTCTGGGAAAGCGCGAGAGCTCATCAAGCGGCGGCGACCGGCGGCGTCGGGAGGAGCCTATGCCCTTTGCACCCGTTCCGCGGTCTCCGCATCGGTCTCCGCATCGATCTCCCCGCCGGTCTCCCCGCCCTAGTGACGAGCCACGACGGAAGAGCCGGGGTATGTCAGAGGACTTGCGAGACAAGCTGTCATCGATCCTGCCGACAAGTGTGCTGAGTGGGCTCGGTGGTACCGCCAAGCCAGAACGGCCGCGTCTCGCATCGCGCACACAATCGCGTTCCAGTGAGATGGGACCGATGCCGAAGCGGTATTCCAAAGAGAGCCTGCAAGGCTCAAAGATGGACCGGAGCTACCCGTATGACTCGGATGACGGATCGAGCAACGGTGAACGGCACCGTCACCGGGATCGCGACTATGATCGTGAGCGTGAGCGTGAGCGTGGTGGACGCGAGCGTGAGCGAGTGCGGCGCGACCGCGGAGACCCGCGTGAGCTCTCGAGTCGCCGCGAGCGGGAGCGTGCCGAGCACGAGCGAGAGTGGGAACGGGAGCGCGGCCGGGAGTACGAGCGGCGCGAACGTGAAAAGGAGCGCGAGCGAGAGAGAGAAGCATACGTCCTCCGCGGCCGGCAAGACGTACTTCGTGAAAAGAGGAGTGTGGACCGCAGTCGAGACCACAGTCGCAACCACAGCCGCGAGCCCGACCGGGGCTGCGACCATGACGACTACAGGAGCCGGCGCGAAAGAGAACGTGACCGCTACCCTCTGCGGACGGAAACGCTTAAGCGACCCATTGTCAGCGCCGATGCCGAGCGGTGACCGCATTGGTCTATTTTGATTTTTTTGCTTGCTATTTTTTTTGTTTGGATACACTTGCAATAGTATGACAGGTACACAGCACGACACCGATGGACGGATCACGACAGCCTTTTTTGATTTCGAAGCGAATACACGATACCTGCGGCATACGCAAACTTGTTATTATGTTTGTTTTCTGTAGTCTTTTGGTACTTCTTATGTTGTTAATTTCAGCGTACATGGCCAGCTGGCTCGACCCAGCCACGATGCTATTTTGGTCTCCCATGCTTGCCCCTGCTGTCCTGCTGTCGTGATTTACGGACGCTGCCCTCAGAGGGCCGATTAGAGGGCCGACTGGATGGCCGGGCCGTAGTATTGCAGGACCGGGACAGGAGCAGAAGAAAGCCAATCAAGGCACTGGGTAGTGACGAGGGGAGGTGGCCGTCCGGATGGTCGCCCTAGTGACCCTAGGAGGCCATTCGGTGTCACGGCGGTGTAGGAAAAGAAGCATGACTAGTAGGGGAGGACATGAAGAGCATCGCTCGTATGTCTGCTCTCTGCTCTCTGCTCTGTGCAGTGCAACAGGGTATATATACGATGGTGTTCTGGTGGCATGGTTCAAAGTAAAGTCAATCTACTTTGTAGAACGAGGTCCGAGAGAAATGAGGTCCAAGAGGGGAAGAAAGATAAATACGACCACGCCGATGATGCAGGCTGCGGGCTGGCCTATATGCGGCCAGCCTGGTCCTGGGTGATGGCGTTGCTGATAGGTGAATGCCAGTTGGACGTCTGACGGGGGTGGGCGAGGATAAGCCCGCGTGCGGCCAGCAAGCTGTTCATGTGGACTTTTTGTGATTTTGTTGCGTTTTTTTTTTTTGGCCTTGCCTTTGCCTTTGCCCTGCTCCGTTTACTGTCTATTACTTGGCTCGTCGTCAGCCAGTCGTTTGCTTGCCAAAGCTTGACCAGTAGACTCGTTCTTGTCGTCGCTACCCGTAGCAGTCGCTCTTTCCACGACCAGCGGCGGCGGCCGTCGATTTGGCCGGCCACTCCACTCACCCACACACACACGTCCAGTCTAGGCAAGAGCGTATCACAGCACACGCTTTTTTGTCTCTTCCGCGCATCGGCCTGCCAGGTGGTTGTGCGTGGTGTGCGCATTCCTTCCATCCCAAGGCTTAGTCAGTTGTCTCGTCGCGCAGCCAGGGCGTGTGCATCGCCGACGAGTGGTGTAAGCGAGCGAGCGACGAAGAAAGAGGCCCAAGTCAAGAGCCCCTCTGGCAGGCCGCAGGCTGGGGCCAGCGCTTTTTTTTTTTTTTTCGTTTCTCGTCTGTGCCAGGACCTACTCGTAGAATCGGAGCGAGGAAGGGGCGATGCACACGAGCCAAGGGCGTGCACACAAAGGAAGGAAACTAGTATCGGTAGGCCACGAGGCGGTTGTTCTTTCTTCTTTGGTTCCCGTGGTATTCTTCTTCTTGCTCTCCACAGCTCGCCCAGCTCTCTAGCTCTCCTGCACCTCTCATTCCCAATCACACTCTCTCGCCTCCTCCTCCTCCTCTCCTCTCTCCCATGCCATTTCGCCATCCATCCCGCCATCCGGTCTGCATGCCATAGTCGACCACGGTGACGGCCCACCCTCCTCACACCGCATCAGCTTTGCCCCATCTTCGTCTCTAGCTGATCTGAGCCGTTCTTTTATTAGAGCCGCCGGGCACCTCGTCATCTTCAGCCATCCCATCCTCTCTCTCACGTTCTTCTTCTTCCTCTCCCTCCTTTTCCCGTCTCTCTCCCATTCTTTTCCTTTCTTCCCCTCCTCCTCTACCACTGCTCTGTTTTTTTTTTGTTGGATCTAGCCTTTGTTTGGCGTTTGCTTGGTCGATTAGGGCTTGCTTACACCACGCGCTCCCCAACTCATCAAACTAGCTCATTCTTTGCTTGTCAACACCAACACGGCTTATACAGCTCTATTTCAGTCGATCCTGGAGCTGGGTTTCCTTCCTTGCCAGACTCGCACCAAACCGTGGCCGCCTGAACCACACTTTGCGGCATATAAATATCGAGAATCACGCCTCCGGAAAGTACTGCGTTCCTGAGGCCAGCTCGCGGCTTTTTGAGTCTTCAACTTTGCTGTCTTGGTCACCACGCTTTGTCACCACGCAGGCCACCGGTTCTTCTGTCTTAGTCGCTTTCCATTCTCTTATAAAAAAGCTTTCCACCTTTTCTACCTCGGCTTGGAGTTTGGAGCTTGGAGCTTAAAACCAACTTATAAGCTATTGGGGCTGCTCGTCCTCGCATCACAACTCACACCTCGGCGCACACCTCAGTTCGCCCACCATGAAGCGCCCGGCGATCGACAAGCTTGTCTACAAGGCATTGTTCCCGCAGCCCAAGCAGGCTGATCCTTCCAACTTTCACGAGTTTTTGGCACGATACTTGATTCTCGAGGTGCGACAAGAAGTCCACTCGTTTTATGGCCACCTCGATACGCAGGAAGCCAAGTATCCCGGTTTGGATTACAGTCGCCCTGCACATCGCATGCGGCTGAGCCGTTGGCCGTGGCATCGTCGCCTCTTTCGAGCCTTTGACAAGCTTGGCCTGACGCCGGCCGAAATCGCACAACTGACGAAATGGGAAGGAACAAAATGGGCCAAGGAGCGGTACGAAAAGGAACAGAACATTGTCATTCGCGACACGGCCGCCGACGACATGCCCGACTACAGGGAATGTCAAATCCCTAACATTAAGTCGCTCCACCAGGACAGTCCTGCTGGCTCTAACGCACACCTGTTTGGACAGTTGAGGAGGTCGGACACGGCACCTACATTGGCTCAGCAGCCTCCCCAGCCGGTACCAGATCTTGCAACATCGCAATCGTCCCAGTTGCCTCAGTCGCCTCAGTCGCCTCAGTCGCCCCAGGAGCCCCAGGAGCCCCATGTGCCCCAGGTGCCCCAGGTGCCCCAAACGTCCCCGACATCCGACGTGGTGTCTCGGCCGGATAATCTGCCACCTGGGCACACCTTTGAGACGCTTGCGGATTTTTTGAGCGGGGTCAGTGTTAACGGGGAGGTCGAGAACGACGACGCTGTAGTCGAAAACGACGACAATGTGGTCGAGAGCATCGGCCTGCAGCTGAGAGAGCAGCTCCAGGAGCGGGTTGCTGCTCACAATGCGGGCGACACGTCGCAGTGCCTGGATGAGGACTGGGAGCAGTGGCTTAAGGCGGCCATTGAGGCCGGCGATATGAGCACGGTTTCTGACCTGCCTTTTATGCACACGACGGTTTCTGTCGCGCTGATGCGGGCATCATCGGCGACGTTTCCGGGAGGCGGCAGCGGCAACGGCAACGGCAGCGGTAGCAGCACCGACAACGGCAACGGCAACAGCACAGGCACGGGCACCGGCAACAACACCGGAAACAGCAACACCAACGGCGATGGCGTCAGCAGCAGCAACAGCACCGGCAACGGCAATGGCAGCAGCAGCGATACCGTCACCGATGCCACTTCCCCAGCGCTGATCCTAGAGGCAGCGCAGCAAGGGTACTGGGAACGAGTGCCCCCGTTCCTACATAGGACGCTGCATGTTGCCAATCTTACATTGGCAGCCCGCCGAGGTGTCCAACGCGGCCAACGCGGCCAACGCGGCCAAGATGATGTTGCGCGCACAAGCACCGTGGCACCGGAAAGAGACCCGTCTCAGGAACGGCCGCAAATAGTCGTGTCTTCTCGGGAACGGCCGCAAATGGTCGTGTCTCGGGATTGGCGGCCATACACGTACATCGGCGTGCATCATTCGGGTCCGTAATATTCCACGCTATTCCCTTTGCATTTTCTATTTTTGGATATTGGCTGGTGTTGACTATTCTTTGTATTTTTTTTTGCGTTTTCTCTACAGGTTTATTTGATGTGTGGCTTGGTATCGTCACGTTGCTGAATTCAGACAGCTGGGAAAACTTGCTTGCAATACATTTTTTGCTGGCTCATTTATTCATTTGTCTCTTAGAGGCATTTTGATAAATTCAAATACACTGATATCACGCAAAGAATCGTATGTCAGCTCAATGTGTAAGTAGACTCGTCGTATTCAGTAGCCCCAAGTATGCAACGCCGACCCCCAACGAGTAACGCCATCCTACTGCCTGTTACGCCTAAAAAATAAAAAAGGAACAAAACGAATCAAATCAAATCAAATCAAACCACACAAGCAAAACAAGCAAAACAAACAGAACAAACGGCTACTCCAGATGTGACCATTCCGGGTACGCTCTGATCTGCTGCCACATGTACTTCTCCAGCTTGTTGGCCGACTTTGTGTAGGGCGTGCTCTCGCTGTTGTACTTGCGGCAGTTGGAAAAGATGAGCTTGGCGTCGTGGATAAAGTCCTCGGGGTTGGGGTACTGGTCGGCCTCGAGCTTCTGCTCCATGGTGCTGAGGTCCATGGGCTCGAGGATGACGTCGTAGTAGTCGGCGACGTCGTCCTTGCTGACGGGCACGAGAAAGGGCCAGGCGCTCTGGTGGTTCTGCATGTCGTTGAGCAGGTGCAGCAGCTGGTTGTAGTTGGGACCGTGGCGCGGCTGGCGCGCGAGCTCGTCCATGTCGGGCGACCAGCCGGACGCGCGGATGGCCTCGACGGACATGGGGTCGATGGGCTGGACGCCGCCGGGGCCCGGTTTCCACTGTTTTGGCGGCTGGTGGACAATGTGGGAGCGCGAGTAGGCGCGGATCTTGGCCTGGATGCACTCGCGCTGCTTGAGCAGCATGCGGCCCATTTCCAGGTAGCGCACGCGCGGCACCATGGAGCACTGCATAATGGTGCCACCCTCGTAGTCTTTGATGTAGCCCATCCAGGCGGACTTGTCGAGCGTGACTTCCTTGGTAAACCCCTGTTTTTTGAAATAGCCGATAGCATAGTTGTCGGCATACGTCAGGAAGTGCATGACGGGGCTCGTGGCTTTGACATAGTCTTTGAGGTGCGACATGAGGTGCGCGCCGTAGCCCTTGACCTGCTGGTCGGACGAGATGGCGCAAAAGACAATCTCGGCAAAGCGGCGGTCGCGAAAGGGCCGGTACGTGATGCCGCCGACGACCTCGAGCGGCTTCTTGACAATGGCAATGGACATGTGCGTGCGGTCGTAGACGAGGCGCGCAATGTAGTCCTTGGGCATCTTGGGCAGCTGTTTCTGGAAAATGTTCTTGAGGCCCGTCATGATCAGAAAACTGTCCTTTTCGCCGTCGTTGTTGACCACGCGAAACTCGATCTCGCCCATGCGCTCTTCAATGACGGCGGGCTGGGCGGCGGGTTAGTACAGTACGATGTACTCGTGATAAGCAAAAAAAGTGGAGGAATATACCTTCTCCGGAAACGGAATGCGCTTGATCTCGGCTGGCTTCTCCGTCTCGTCTGCGTTGTCGCCGCCGTCGCCGCTGCTGGCCTTTGTCTCCGCGTTGGCTTCTGCCGCCGTCACCGCTTCGGCTTCGCGTTCCGCCGCGGCCGCCTCGGCCGAAGGGCTCCGCTTGATGCGCTTAGCGACGGACGGCGATGGCGGGTCGGCGCTGGCCTTTCGCTTTCCATCTAGATAGACTGTTAGCTGCTGCTTGCTTGCTTGCTGCTGCAGGAGGTAAGCGAAAAGAAAGATGGAAAATCGCTTGCAAAAAAAACGCACTCTCGCCCCGCGTGGACCCAGCATCTTGAATGGCCGCCGGTTCAGTCTCCATGGCTGTCGTGGTGGTGGTGGTGGTGGTGGTGGTGGTGTTGGGGCAATCCCAAACAAGTGAGGCGTAATGCTGCAGTCGCGATGTCGTGGTCGATGATGTCGTTCTGGGTGGTTCTTGTGGAGACGGATGACATCTGACTGACTGACTATACAGTCACGTGAAAGGCTACGAGTACTCGTAATAGAGAGGCGCTAATCCCAACGTGGACACGCGGCGCGTCCTGGTCCCACACTTCGTTCTGGACAGCTCTCTTGACCTCGTCCACCTCTGACCTAACGGCGTACTTTTGTACAGAATACACACAGCAGCACCACCACCAGCATCACCAACACACATCACAAACACGCCCGCTCTTCCGTCTTTGACACACGTATATCTTGGCACCCCATCTGTTTACATGGATTCTTCGCTGCATGAGATCTGGCAAACTGCGTCTGGCAGTCCGTTTGCTCCCACCATCGACAAGGGAAGCCAGTTCTTTGTCGGCTTCAGCCTGCTGCTGCTCGGACTGGGCCTGACGGGTGCCTTTTTGCTGAGTGAGCATGATATTGTCTTTTTTTTATATATGTCGGATGCATTGACTAACATTTCTAGACCGGACACTTGCCAGCGTGCCGCTTCTCGGCGTCCCCGCGTCGGCAGCATTTGCGTAGGTCTTTTGTCTGTTTTTGGTATCTGCCACAAGAACGGGACATCTAACAGCTCTCTAGGATTGGTGTTGTGTACATGTTTTGTGCCGTGGGTGTCTACGTGTAAACGACAATCAACTATACCAAAAGAACCGTGTCAAGACGACGAGCGAAGAGACACGACGACGGAGAGGATCTCACGAGGTGATAAACCAATAGAGGAGGCGTTTTTGTGTGTTTTTTTTCTCATACGAGTACCTGTGTTGTTCTCTTGTTTCTTACTGCTTTTCCATCCGGTCAAAACTACTACATTTCTCAGCCTTGCTTTCATTGCGCTGCGTTTGCTGATTGCATCGTTCTACTCCTTTACTCTTATACTCTTACTCTTACTCTCTTACTCACCATGGAGGCGCCGACGGCTCTGTTTCGGGCCATGGCGACGTCGACGCGGCCCATCTACCAGCTGCTGCGGTGCGTCAGCTTCTCCAGCAAGGTGCACGTGGATATTTCGGAAGACGGCATCAAGTTTATTGCCGACCATACGCGGGTGATGCAGGGCATGGCGTCGCTGAGCAAGAGTATGTTTGCCACCTACGCGTTGAACCTGCCTCGCAGCCGCCGAAGGGGTGAGGATGACGACGACGATGACGAGGCTCTGCCGGCAACATTTCAAATCTCGCTGCCGGCGTTTCTTGAAGCCCTGCAAATCTTTGGCGTGACGGACGCGCCATCGCGGCAGCTCAAGCAAGACGGCGGCGGCGGCGGTGGGCGCAACGGCCACGGTCACGGCCACGGACGGACACCACAGACGGCAGACGCCTTCAGCCACCAGATCCTGGGGATGCCCGGCACGTGCAGCATCTCGTACGTGGACGACGGCGCGCCGTTTGGCATTATCCTGGAGGAGGCGTCGGTCAAGACGACGTGCAACCTGGCGACCTACGTGCCGGAAGCGCTCGAGGCGATCCCGTTTGACCGCGACAACCTGGTCTTCAAGATGATTATGCAGCCGCGGTGGCTTCTGGACGCGCTCGTGGAGCTGGCGCCGTCGTCGCCCAACCTGCTGACGCTGGCGGTGACGGCGCGCGAGCCGTACCTGCGGCTCGCGTGCCACGGCCACCTGGGCAGCGCGAGCGTGGACTTTTCGCGCGGGCGCAACCTGTTTGAGTCAATTACGGTCAGCGAGCGGTGGACGCAGAGCTTCAAGTTTGACCTGATCAAGTCGGCGACGGAGGCGATGCGCATTGCGAGCAAGGTCAGCATCCGGGGCGACCGGCAGGGCGTGCTGAGTCTGCAGTTTATGGTGGAGATGGATGGGCCGGGCAGTGCGGGCGGCGGCAGCGGTGGTGGTGGTGGTGCCGGCGGGATGCAGTGGCTGCACTTTACGTTTGTGCCGTTCATGTCGGACGAGGAGGACGACGATGACGACGACGACGACGAGAACGACGACGGGGACGACGAGTACGAGGAGAGAGGCGACCGAGGACAAGGACAAGGACGCGGACGGCGGGGTGGCGTTGACGACAGCGAGGAGGAAGAGGAGGATCTGTTTGTGACGCAGGTCTGAGCGGCCGTTTGCAGGCTGCAGTGCTTGTGCTTGTGCTTGTCTTGTGCCCATCTAGCCTGATCTGCTTACGTAATATTACACGATGCGATGCAATGCCGGCAGTGCCCCAAAACCCCTTGTGGATCAAAGACGCATGTCTCGGCCAAGTCGAGAAGCGAGTGGCAACGCAGAGGCGAGCCGCGGGAAGTCGGTGAGACGGTGAGACGGTGAGACGGTGAGATGGTGAGACGAGCGAGTCATGTCTCGGATGTTGAGGCGGGGAACAGGCTGGTTGGGAGAGGAGGCAAAAGAAAAAAAAAGAGTAAAGGCAGAAAACAGAAAAGGGGTGCACTGGAATGCAGCCGCCGCTGGAATGACATCCAGTGGCGCAGCCCGGCGGGAAAATAAACCCCAAGAAAGAAAATAAAATGAAACGAGACGAGACATTGTGTGCACGAGCACGCGCGGCCAATTGATTGGCGCCCAAAGTGGTGTGTGTGTGTGTCTGACAGTGTTTCCCGCGAGGAGAGAGAGAGAGACTGGCGAGCGTGTCGCGGAGGGTCGATCGGTTGGCTGAGCTGAGCTCGTTGCTCGTTACTCGTCAGTCGACTGGAATGCAGGTCCGAGGGGCAAAGACGCGAGGGGGAGTGTTTTTTGTTTTTTTGTTTTTTTTAATTTACGAGGACTCGTATACGAGTAGAGAGACGAGTCATCACGAGACGCGCGAGTATATAAGAGTCTCGATGGGACGTGTATTGTTTCGAGGTTTTGATGCTGGCTGTCGTGTGAAAAAGTCTCGACTGCTGTCTCATTGCCGTCATCATCACCATCACCACCACCACTACATTGCATTGAGCATCCACACACACAAACATGCCACACACTATGCACTCCACCGGCCGGCGTGGCAGCTGCGACGGCTCCGTGGTCTCGCTGTCGCCGTCGCTGTCGCCGTCGCTGTCGCCGTCCATGTCGCCGTCGCAGGGCTCGCTGTCGAGTAAGGCGTCGCGCGGGTCGGTGGCGTCGGCCTGGAGCAGCCTGAAGCGGGGGACGTCGAGCTCGCTGCGGGCGTGCAAGCAGGCGTGCAAGAAGGCGGGTCAGAAGGCGGGTCAGAAGGCGGGTCAGAAGGCGGGTCAGAAGATGCCCGTCACGATGTCGTCCAAGATGCCCTCGCCACGGCCACAACTGGGCCGACGACGCACAACTCGCTATGCGGCCCTCGACAGCGACGGCGACGACGACGGCGAGACGCGGCAGCCGCTGTGGGCCGACCGGGACGGCATGGCGACGGCGAGCGTTTCATTACGACGCCGCAGCGCGGCACACAACTACGAGTACGACTACAACAGCCGGTGGTAGGCGCTTGCTGCTGCTGCAGGTGGTAAACGCACTATCAGACGCACGCGAGACCGTGCTGCTGTTCTGTCCCCCCAGCCACCATCGCAACGTGACGTTACCACCCACGATCCTCCACGATCCTCCATCCTTCCGGGCGAACACAAGCAGGCGGCAAAGCTTTTGTTTTCTCTCGTTTCCTTCTTATTTCCTTCTTTCTTCTTTATCCTATCTTTTTCCTCACTTGGTCCATCTCTCCAGCATCACGGTCGGGTCCGTGGAAATTCAGGCGTTGGGGGAGCAATTCGTCTGTCACTCTCGCTTTTTTTTTTTTTCCTCTTTCCTTTTCTCGCTTTCATTACTGTTTCGAACCTAGATCGATCGCTGATCATCTGTTGAACCGCTCACGCTGTCATTTTCTATTTTTATGTCCTTCTCCGCTGGGTTTAGTCGGTCGGTGCCATTTACGGAGTACGAGTATACTATCACCACGGCTCCTACGGACAAATACAATACCCGTTCTACGAGTACGAGTATTCCGTATGTACGAGTACTCGCTCAGAGACTTGATCCTTGTCCTTCAGCTGCCAAAGTCCCTGTTCTCTCAACATGTGATTTATTATGTGATTGGCCTCGTCTGCCGTTTTCGTGACAATATCGTACTTCGTATACGAGTATGCACGGTCGCACTGGGGCCTGTGCGACCTTGGCCCGGGCAGTGCGAATGAACGAACGAATGAACGAACGAACGCATCCTGTCACGTGTTTACGAGTATGCCAGACATTTCGCTTTACGATACAAGCGAGTCCGGACTGTGTGCGACGAGGACAGAGTACAGAGTACGAGTACGAGTACTCTGGCATTGTACATGAGTACCAAGATCGTCGAGGACAGAAGTGAACTGCCTTGTGTTCATCCTTTTCTCTTCCCTGCTCGCATCCTTTTGATCCTTCAATCCTTCAGTCCGTTTTTTTTTGGAGTAGGGCTATTTGGACTGTGTTTTTGGGCTATCAGGACTGTAGTACATAGGGCTTGGCATTTTCTAGCGTTCTGATTGGCTAGACGTTATCGCTCCTTATATGTAACCCCTAGTAACAGTATGGGTCTACGCTAGTCCCTATTCGTCGACTACTCAACTACAATCTAGCTTCCACTACCCAAACTATCGCGACTTTTTTATCTATATACACCGTACTATTAGAATTCATTTGCTACACACCTACCTCGATACCAAATCCAAAGATTATCACACCTATATCTTCTCCGCTAAAATACGTATATTTTGGTGCTATTCAATAACTCGTACTTTGCCGAGATACCGATAATCGAGCTATACTTTTCCGAAAGTGACGACAACTCCCTCCCCTCCGACTCCCCTCCAACTCCCTCACCCCTCCTCCCTCCTCCCTCCTTGACGAGCCCTTCGACGTCGCCTCTTTATTTGTTCCGCGTTCCGGTCGTATACTATACAACTACCTTATCAAAACGCCGCCCGTCGGAATACGAGGTAGGTTAAAGTCTAGCGGAGATAGACGAGGAGAAGATGAGCCTGATGCAGCTTGTTTACACAGGTTCTCAATCAGGACTAGTGTATTTGCCTTATCGGAATGGCCCACTTATTTGTACCTACAGTCCAGGTAGCCCTACTCTTTTTTTGTTTTTGTTTTTCAACATGTATGGCGCCATGGCCTCGACCATTACCACACCTGAATGGCTGTGCTTGACTGGAACACGTTACAACGCTGCCACGAGTTGCCGCAAGAGTACGGAGTACTGAGTACTCCGTACGAGTACTCGTAGCCCCCAAAGCAGCCCCCAAAGCAGCCCCCAAAGGCAGTTGGGTGGGTCAGGGCATTTTCTAGCGCTTGCTCTTCCGTACGGAGTCCTGCCCTCCTGCAGGATCGCCCCGTGGACCGCTCTTGCTTCTTTTTGTCGTCATTGGGATTTCGTGCAGGTTGCGCCCCCCTCTTTGCTCTTGCTCTTTCCCATTCTTTCGTCGGCTGGGTTCTTTCCTTTTTTTGCATATTTTCTTCTTTCCTTTTTTCCTTTTTTCCTTCTTTGCTCTTTGTTCTTTGCTATTGGCTTCCTGTCCTGTGTTCTCTTACTTGCATGTGACTGACCGTCTACCATCTCTTTCGTCCGTTTTCGCCCGTTTTCCCGTTTAGATGCAAGCACTGTTCTAGTACACTACTCGTATGCACTCGAAGCTAGCTCTTTTTTGCATATTTTTAGACTTGAAACAGCACAAGCCCGCTAGTCGAGATCCGGGGAGCCCCAACATCCGAGTGCGTCCACTTCCACTTGTTCTGTATGCTCTCTCAGTACGATTAGTACGTACGGAGTACTCCGTAGTCATAGCTGCCGATGACGGCCCACTGAAGATCCTCCCAACACACTGCTTAGGTTCCGCAATAAGCTTTCAACGTTGACGTTCTTTTCTTTCCTTGGTCTTTTATGTCTTCTTTATCATTACTCTGTCCTACCGGTACCACGGATACAAAGTACTGTCTTTCTATCCAAAGCTCGCATGTCCGCGATAAACCCAGTTTATCAATTAATCAACACCTCATCAATTAATCAACAAGCCAAGGACCAAGCCATACGAAAAAAAACGAGAAATCGCAAACTGTGCAACCACACTGAACCCTGGCCTCATAACACGGACAGTATTGTCTGGGCAGCAAGGGTGTCAGGTCTCGCTCTGTACCGAGTATTCGTATCGTCAAACTCGTCTTGTCAGTTGTGTGTCTGTGTGTAGTGTTTTATCCTATCATGGCGATGCCCCTCCCTCCTTTATCGTATGTTGTTTGAGTGGTTTGTCTTTTTCTTCTTCTTTTTGTCTTTCTTATTTTTTTTTCTACCAAGTCCTCTTGCCCGCCTTCTTCCATATCCTCCTACAAACCTTGCTGCATCCTCCATTCCCACCCTGCCCGTGTCCTCGGTTGCTGCCAAGCACCGCCCCAAGTCGCCGACGTCTGCCATCTTGTCCGTTCTCCTGCCTCTCTGCCCTGTCGATATTTCTACTCTTGTCGTTGCACTGCGTGAACAATAGGACCAGCCCCCGCCACAGCCCGCCCATGTCCTGTAACCATGCTCATCAGCTCATGCTTTTTTGTCAAGCCGTAGTCTCGTAGTCTCGTGGTCTGTAGTACGCGCAATATTAAATCCTTTTCCCGTAGGATCACAGACTGCTGCTGTGACTGCTGTCTTGTTGATCTTGTTTTTTTTTGCTCTTCTTGTTGATCTTGCTTCTTTACGTTCTCGATTGATCCTTGATCATCCTCTGATTATTCCTCTGATTATTCCTCTGATTATTCCTCTGATTATTCCTCTGATTATTCCTCTGATCATTCCTACTGTCATCCCATCATTGTCACGATCCTTCTCAACCGGCTCGCATCTCCCAGTTCTTTCTTCTCAACTATCCCTCTTCCCTGCTCAGACCTGTCTCGACAGAAACAACAATGTAACTGGGACTCCCTGCTGTTCAAGGCTTTCTCTTTTCTCTCTTGTCTCTTGTTTACTCTGTACAATTGCCCTACCCTTGCCCTTTTTGCCTTTGCCTTTGCCGCCGTGACAATGCCGCGAAACAACTTTAGCATTCGCAAGCTCTTTTCGCCACAGCGGCGTCTCTCGCACATTCCCGACGGCCCGCCGCCCGCTGCCGTTGATCAGAACAAGCACGCCAGCATCACCAGCATCGGCAGCAACATTAGCAAGACTAGCAACGTGAGCAACATTAGCAGCACCACCATTGACTACAGCGATGACAACGACGACAACGACAATGACGGCCTGCACCCCGACAGCAGCATCACGACGCCCCAGGCCGAGCGCGGACTCGTCGACACCGTGGCCGGCCATGAGCTGAGCCAAGATGAGATTGATCGCATCAAGGCCGTCGTAGAGGCCGCCGCCACGGCCGCCGCCACCAACTTGCGGCTGCGAATGCGGATGCAGGATGGTGATGAGATTGATGGTGACGACGGCGAGGGTGAAGATTCCGAAAGCAACATTTTTGCAGAGCCCCAGCGCAAAAAGAGCCGCCGCATTCCGCAGCCCATTGTGGTGCCGCCGCGGCGGTCGCGGTCCTTGGCCGCCGCGGCGGGCACGCGCACCGGCGACGGCAGCGACACGGCAGAGACGATGATGGATGTACTCGACCAAAAAAGTAATGTGCAACTGCAGCACCAGCCGCAGTCGCAGCTGCCCGCCACACCACCGCCTTCCAGCGCGCAGCCTTTGTCTGCGATTGGCGGTGCTAGTGGCTCGCAGCTCAAAGAGAGGCAGGCGCAGCCGCAAGCAGTGGCCGGAAACAGCAAGAGCAATGGCAGCAGCGACAGCAGCAGCGTCCCAAATGGGAATGCACTCGGACAAAGGCAAGAGCGAGAACAAGAACAAGAACAGCAAGAGCGAGAGCGAGAGCAGCAAAACCAAGAAAAAGAACAAGAGCAAGAGCAACAAGGCAACAGCCACCTGCTGCCACTGCCTCTTTTTTCTTCCAAAATGCCCACAATGACCAGCTGCATCGACGCTACGCTCTCGTCGCCGCCGCCGCCATCATCGTCCAGTGCCCTCTCTTCAACATCACCATTGCCATCAACTTCATTACAACCACCGTCGCATCCTGCCGTCCCCGTGTTTGATCCGCCGCCAACCCTCCACCGCAAGCCAAAGAAGAAGAACAACAACAAGTCCACCACGGCGTCTACGCCTCTTGTGTCGTCACCGTTGGCCTCTACCTCTGCCTCGTCGGCTGCTGCTGCCCCTCGGCCATCCCTCTTCTCGGCACGACGCACAAGAGACAACAACAACACGACGTCCCGCGCCGCTGCTGCTGCCGCCGTCGTCCCGCGCAACAAGTCCAAGTCGCGTTCGCGGCCACGCGCAAAGCGACCCAAGTCCCGCCGCTCGTCCAAGTCGCTGCGGTCGGGCACGAGCTCCAAGTCGGGTTCGCGAACGTCGCGTGCCAGCCCCAGAACAATCAGGGCAACCACCACCACCACCGCAAACGCACCTGTGGCGCTGCCCGACAACAACATTGACCCGGAGTCGCTCATCCACCCCGTCTACCGCGGCCAGCACGCTCAGCCCGACGGCAAGACGGACAGCGGCATCTCACTGCAGCAGCAGCCTCTGTCGAGCATTGATAAAGAGGCCCTGCTCAACAACCAGGACGACGCCGACACCGACGACAACGAGAAGAGTATTTCAGAGCTCTCCGATTCCGGCTCGAGCTCGTGTCTTAACCTGCTGCAGGCCCTCGCCATCCAGCCCGAAGAGGCTCACCATCTGCACGCCACCGAGCTGGCCCTGGCCCACGCCCACGCCAACATGTCGTCCTTTGAAAGCATGCGCAGTGACACCAACAACGCCCAGTCACCGACGGACGGGGCGACCACGCCGACATTTACGCGGCCACGGCGTGCCCCGTCGCCGTCTGCAGTGCCGGCCGTGCCTCCCGTGCCGTTTGTGCTGGCCACGCCGTCACCACCCCTCATCAAGTCGCCCTCGATGCCCATGACACCACCCTACTCGCCACCCGCGGCAGCCAAGAAAGCATCGTCGTTCCCATCGCCACCCTTGCCGACCGACACAAAAAAGCAGACGCGCTTCCTGCCTGCCCTGCGTGCCGGCAAAAACAAGAAAGCCGCGCCGCTGCCGGGCGGAAGCCACATTGACACGCGCGTCGGCCATGGGAACAGCAGCAGCAACAGCAGCAGCAGTTCGCGCTGGGCGCTGCCTGGCAACGTCACGGAGCTCTTTAATGGCCGGCTCTTCAATCGCATGGAGGTCATTGAGACGCTGCCGTTTGAGAAGCTCAAGGCCATCCGCGAGAGCCGCGCACTATCGGAGCAGCAGCAAAGGGAACGCGCCGCCAAGGAGGCGTTGAAGCGCGAGGCCGAGCAGGACCAGCAGGACGACGCCAACGCCGATGCCGAATACTCCCACGACGCACAACCAGACGACGCTGACGACGGAGAGTACAGCGTCAGCCCGCTCGAGACCGACGCACACGAGTCGCCCTTGGTCGGTGGTGCCGGTGTCTCACCCACGTCGCCGGCCACGCCGCCGCAGTCGCCGCGCAATTCGGCCAGCAGTGCCCCCCGGCAGCCGCTGCCGCCGCTGCCGCACATTGCATCGCAAATGGTGCCGCTGAAGCTGGACCGCCGCGAAGTAAAGCAGCTGATTGTTCCTGCAGCGACGCAGCAGACGCAGCAGACGCAGACCAGCAGCGGCGATGTGACTGCGAGTCCTCTGGAGCCCTTTCACCTGCAGGACCTGCCCAGCCGCATCGATGCTGCGAGCCTGCGCATGTCGGTTCTGCTGCCCGTCGAAGAGGAAGAAGCATATTTCGCATCGTCGGTGGCCGAGCACAAGGAGCGTCGGCGTCGCGAGCGGGAGCGGGAGGCACGGGAGCATCAGGGGGCCGAGACCGACGACCTGCCCCCGTCGCCACCGTCCAAAAACCCGCTGCGCTTCAGTCTGCCGCCAAACCAAAAGGTCACTTCTCACGCCGTTCCCCAGTTGACGGTCACCGACGTCGACGGTGTGCCGGCACCCACTTGCTCACCACCGCCACCACCAACAACTCCCCCAAAGAAGAAAACGAAGCAAAAGAAGCAAAAGACGACCATGACACGCCACCGCGCATCGCGGTCCGCCGGCAGCATCCCGTCGTCGGCCATGGCCACGCCCCAGCGCGACGAGGAGACGTACGTCTACCTGCCCGCGACGCCCTACTCGCTCGTCATGTCCACGTTCCGCCACGGCCCCATCCGGCTGCTGCGGCCCGAGCAGGACTCGCTCTACTTTTCCAGCGGCGACGGCATGCCGCTGTCGGCGTCGCCCCTGTCGCCTCATCGCAAGCACATGGCCGCCGTCGACGACACGCTGGACTGGACGGCTTTCCAGATGGCCATTCTCGGCGGTGCCGGCGATTTCTTCCAGGACAGCGTCGACTTTGGCCGCACGTCGGCCGCCGACGCCGACGAGGCCGACAACCTGCACCAGTGGTACCTGGAGATGGGTTTTGACCAGGAGCGTCTGGTGACGAGCGAGGCCGACGAGGTTGACAAGGGCAAGGGCAAGGGCGCAGCGAAAGCAGCAGCAGCACAGAAGCAGACACCACCTGCAAAGCCTGCAGCAAAGCCTGCAGCAAAGCCGGCACCGGCGCCGGCGCCGTCGCTGACCAACTACCAGCACGCGCACTGGGCGTCGTTTGGCAGCGCCAGCGACATGGGCTCGAGCACTGCGAACACGCGGCACAGCGGCCACAGCGGCCACAGCGGCCACAGCGGTCACAGCGGCCACAGCAGCAAGAGCAGCAGCGGCAGCCACGGCGACTGCTTTGTCGACAATGTCGGTGCCTTTTACGGCATGACCGACGCCCACACCATGACCGATACGAGCCTCGGCGGTGCCAGCGTCAACAGCGTCAATAGCGTCAATAGTGTCGATAGCGTTCATAGCGCCAACAACAGCGTGACCAACCTGGCCCCGGCCCCCGCGGGACGGCTGGAGATGCCCGCGTCGCGCACGCCGTCGCCGTCGCTGTACAACCGTCGCATGGCGTCCCACTCCATCTCCGGCACCGGCATCGGCATCGTCCCAAAACCCGGCCCCGTGGAGATTTTCGGCACCGAGATCCCCGGCGAGCTGCCCGGCAGCGAGCCGGCCCACAGCACGACGCACACGCACGCGCACACGCTCGCGCACCGCCGAAACAGGAACCGCGCAAACACGGCCAGCTGCGCCAGCTTTGACAGCTACGTCAGCATGCCGCAGAGCCCCATGGCCGACCTGGTCATGACGCGCGGCGCGGACGGCAAAGAGTACGTCGCGCCCATGGGCTACAACCTGGGCCACGACCTGGGCGACTTTTTGCGGTGGGAGACGGAGAATGTGTGTGCCATGGACGGGTGGTAGTTGCCGTCTTTTCTCTTGTCGTTTCTTTCGTCGTTTCTTATTTGTCCTTCCCTCCCTCCCCTTGCATCAGATTGATATCTGCTTTTCCTTTGTTTCCATCTCTCCTCATGCTGGCCATGAACGTCTGTTAGCATTTCCTTTGTTCACAATGTCTGCACGTTGCATAGATACCAAGCCTGCCAATTCACTCCTTTTACTCAAGAGAGTAGCCCGCACCGATAAGAGAAAATCAAAATGATGAATGCAAGAAAAGAGTCAAGACAAAGAATAACGCCCATGCACGCTCATGCTGTGCCATGCAGTCCAACCGTCAAAGTAGCCCAAGAAGAAAGAAAAGAATCAAAAAAAACAATGAAAAAGAATCAAAAAGAATCAATCAAAAGAATCAAAAGAATCAAAAGTTGCCCGCTCACGCCTCCAAAATCCGCGTAATCGTCACGTCAATCTCCTCGCGCGTCATGTCCTGGCCCGCCGCGCGCTGCCCCTCCAGCACGTGGTCCAGCCGGTTCAGCTGCTCGACCTTGAGCACGTACGCGTTCCACAGCTCCTCGGCCTCGCGCAGGGCCCGCCGCGGCCGCCGCTGCTCGTTGAGCGCCTCCTCGGCCTCGCCCGTCTTGCGCATCGTCTGGATCTGCATCCACAGATGCCGCCGCTCGTCGTCCAGCAGCTTCATCACGTACGCCAGCGCGCTGCCGGGGTCCATGTCCTTGGCCTTGCTCTTGGCCTCTTCGCTCGCCGCCGCCGCCGCCGCCACTGTTTGGGCTGCAATCGGCCGCGGCACCGCCACTGTCACCCGTTCGTTCTCGCCCGCCGGTCCGGCCTTTTGGTAGCAAATGACACAGTTGACGCGGTTGTGCTTACAGACAGCCGTCGACGTCGTCGTTGTTGCTGTTGTTGCTGTTGTTGTTGTTGCTGTTGTTGCTGATGTTGCTGCTGCTTGGAACGAGACCGTCTTCTGCCGGTTCTTGGTCGGTGTCGTTGCCGCAGCGTTTCTTGCCGCAATCGACTCGGCTGCTGCGTTGTCGTCCTCGTCGTCGGCGTGCCCATCTTGCTCGTCCTCCTCGGCTTCAATGTCAATGTCGGGGATGATAAACGCAGACGTCATGTTCTCGTCCACCGAGTGGTCAATGGCAGAGTCGCCCGAGTCTGAGCCAGCGTCGCCGCCGTTCACGTCCTCGTCCTCCTTGTTCTGCGCCTCACCCCCAAACTCAAAGTCGCGCGTGTCCACGTCAAAGTCCTCCGTCGGCTCCGCATCCACCACGCCGCGATGCTCCTGCGGCCGCCCGCCCGGCCACTGGTCCAGCACCTCGTTCATGCGCATCACCGTCTCGTCCTTGGACGACCACGACTCGCGCAGCTTGCGAAAGTTCTCGTCCAGCTGCAGCACGCTCTTCTCCTTTTCGCGCAGCAGCGTCTGTAGCTTTGTGATCTGCACGCGCTGCTTCTCGACAATTGAGTATGTGTTGGCCTCGCGGTCCTTGCCCTGCTGCCGCACCTGCTGCACCTTTTGCTTGAGCGCCGTGTTCTTCTGCGCCAGCGCGTCCTTGGCCGTCGTCAGCGCATACCGCTCGTCGCCGCACTTGGCGTGGTCGCTGGCCAGCATCTTCTTCTCCGCCTCCATGCGCGTGATCCGCTCGCGGTACAGCCGGCACTCCTCGCGGTGGCTGCTGGTCGCCGCCTCGCGCTCGTCCTTGAGGGCCTTGATCACCCGCTCCCGCTCAGACACCATTGTCTCCAGCTGCTGGATGCGACGCTGTGCCTCTTGACTGGGGCGCTGCTTGGATGCGGCCGCCAGCCGTTCGCGTGTGGCTTCCAGGTCCGACGACAGCTGCTTTGCCTTTTCGCTGGCCGCGCTGGATTGGGCTAGGGCCGCGTCCCGCTCGGCCGCCGCGTCGCTGGCCGTCTGCACCTGCTCCTCGTACTGCGTGTGGATGACATCAAGATCGTTTTCCAGCTCCTGGATCTTGTTGTGTAGCACTGGCAACGTTAGTTCAAGTTGGCTCATGCATAGTGGTGCATGTACTCACAGTCGTTTTCTTCCTGGCTCTCCTTGAGGGGCCCGTCAAAGTCGTGTGCCATGTCAGACTTGTGGGACATGCCATAGAAGCGGTCGAGAAGCGCCTTGTACTTCATCTCGCCCTGCACAATCTCGTTTTGCAGCATCTCGTCGTGCTCCTGCAGCCGCCGCACCTCTTCGCGGATGTTGTCAATGTCCACAAAGATCTCCCGCTCGTCATCGGGAACTGTGCCGGGAGGCAGATGACGCTGCGCGTCACCAGTGTTGCCGTACACATAAGTGCCGGGCGTGAACCGCAGCGTGCCCGTGACGAGGTTGTGCAGCAGAGGAAACGACTTGGACGGAACAATAAATGACTGGTTAGTAGCCCCGTCGATGTTTATGCTCTCCGTCCGCGCCATCGTCGTCGGCCGCGGTGCAGGCGCAGGTGCAGGCTTAGGTGCTAGCGAAGGTGCCGCCACGGTCTGCACGCCGAGGTCGATATCCTCGCGCGAGCCAGCCGACGTCTCGGGCGACGTCAGGTCCTCTAGCAGAGGCTCCTCCACCACAGACACGCGCTGTCTCCTTGCGTTCTCTGCATTGGCCCGCATCGAGTCGGCCGTGGCTTTCTTCAGGATCGGGGCCGGCGCCGGTCCAGACGACTTTCGTAGAGGTGATGGCTGTGCTGCGGCTGGCTTGGAAGGCTTCTGCGCCATCATGACAATTGACAGATCCGACTCGTTTTGCACTGTCGGCTGGAGCACGTGCCGGTTTCGCCGCGCGGGCAACTCGGGTGTAGGAGCGGCGGCGGCTGCTGGTGATGATGGGATGGGCCTGGAGTTCTCCTGGTCATACCGGGAGAACTTGTTGACCACGCCAAAGTTGGTGGTGGACTGTGCGTCGTCATAATTGCTGGGGTCGGGGTCTGTCACGTCCTCGGGCTTCCACTCCTTAAATGTGCGGAAAAGCGCCGACGTGTTGACAATGCCGCTCAGCATCTCTGTGGTGGCCTTTTTGTCCTCGCGTGCTGCGTTCTTGTCGAAACGGCCCGTCGTGCGCTGGACGCGGTGGCTGCCGCGCTGGTAGTTTACAGAGTGCCGTGTCGACTCGGCGTCGGGGCCAGCTGAAAAGGTTGACGACGTGGCAGAGTCGCCAGTCATATCACGGGTATTGCCAAAGTGAATCGAGTCGGTGGTGATTGTGCCGTGCGAGCCGGTCGACGACGGCGGCCCGCTAAAGTGTGGCGGCATCGTCTGAGAGCGTGCCTTTTTGGCAGCATGGTGGATGTCGTCCTGGCGTGCACGCGGAGGGCGCTGGCTAAAGGCCATGAGGTCCTTGAGACTGTCGAGTGTAGTAGACCGGTCAGAGTCAAAGTTCAGGAAGCCGGGCGCGTCTTCGTCGTCATGCTTGTTGGATGCCGTGCGCTGGCGTGTCGTCGTCGTCTTGCGCGCTGCAGGCGTCTGCCCGGCGTGACGGGCCGTAGGGGCCGTCCTATAATCCATGGCAGCGAGCGACACGGCTGCAGTTTTGTGTTTGGAGGGCTATGTTGCTGTTGATTGACGCGACGTGTCGTGGGGATGTGGGCGAATGAAGTAAACAAAACACGGAGCTGGCCGGGTAAATAATGCACGTAAGAGAGAAAAGAAAACAATGAAGCCGACTGCAGGCGCGCGAGTGCAAAAAAAAACGGCCGGGCAGTGTGCAGGCTGGTGCAGTGATAAGAGTGTCGGACGTGAAGCTGCTTTCTCGAGGGAAAGACGTGTCGGGGGGGATTTTGGCACGCCGCGAAAGAAAACAAACCACGGGGTATGTGGTGTTGCGTTGGAAGTGGGGCATGTTTCTGAAATAGGAAAGAACAAAACACGGGAAGACGATCAGGACGAAAACGACCACGACAGATGAAACACGATGCAAGGTTTCTCGTGTGTATATTGCGAAGAGAATAGTCAACAGAGAGTTGTCGACAATAACTGAATGTGTGTTTGGGTCTTTACACTGCTCTTTGTAGCAATGGCAGTGCATACTGAGTAGGGCGGTGGCCGTGAGGTTTGTTTTGATCGATGGATCAGTGGGCCAATCACAATACAGGAATAATACAGCACCAGCTGATGTCAGCATTCTCGATAACTTTGACATTCGAGGCAGTCTTATTTTATACCACTTTTCGTACGACTACGCATAGTCTAGCAATTGTTTTTTGTTTCCTTTTTTATTCCATATGATTCAGCTGGATTTTTATGCTTTTATGATTTGTTGTCATTTTGGACCAAAAACACAATATAGTCTCAACAACCAACGGTTTTCTATTGCCTTTGACATACAATATGTCATTTTGACAATATTCAACTTCGAATTACGTGGCTTGTGTACGAGTACAGTTGAACATAAGTCGTGAAAACTGAAATCAAATATAACCGTCGCAGGATGCTTCTCCCGCTCCTCCTGTCTGAGAAATGCTAGTGTACATTGCCTGTCCTCAGGGCCTCACAGCGCAAAGCTGCACATCGTCGTCGTCTCCTCTTCTTTTTTCCCCAAGGCCAGACTCAGCCGCAGCCGCAGCCGCAGCCTCTGCTCATAATTGCAACACACCCCGCCAGACCCGTCAGCCACTCCGCCAGTAAGCTTCCTACCGCTCACCGGCCACGCGACGCGCCTGTACCTCGCCCAGCGCCTTGGTGCCGCTCAGCACCGTGACTGCACCCACCGCTGCCGCCACCGGCAGCGTCTGGAACAGGTTCCAGCGCGTGTAGTAGAGGGCAAACACGCCCTCCATGGCCAGCAGCGACCCAAAAAAGGCCACGTGCGACACGGGCGCGGCCGCCAGCGCGTTACCCAGGTGGCCGACGTTGGCGCCCAGCAGCAGCCAGGCCACAAACAGGGCCGGCACCGTCGCGGCCACGGCCACGGCAAAGACGACGCTGATAATCGTGGGCGGCGACTGCGGGTCCTCGCGGAAAATGTGGTGGATCTCGGGCTTCTTGCCGTAGCGGACGGGCGCCGACGCCGTGGGCGCCGGCTGGTTGGCGTCGTGCTGGACCGTGAGCTCAAAGACGGGCGTCAGCAGCGGCGCGGCCGAGCCAAACGAGCCGAGGACGACGGAGGCGCGCAGCGGGCTCGTCGACGTCAGCAGCTGCAGCGGCAGGTCCTTGTAGGCGACGGACACGGCGCCCTTGCCGCTCTCCTTGACGGTCAGGGGGAAGGGGGCCTCGAGGCCCGTGACGGTGTCCTGCAGCAGCAAAAAGGCCTGGTGCGGGCGCTTCTCCTTGCCATTGTCCTTGGCGACGAGAGTCAGCTTGGCGACGTCGTTGTGGCCGAGGACGACGGGTGTGCCGAGCGGCGATTTAGCAGTGAGCCTGATGGTTAGCCGAGAAAGAAACGAGAAACCAGTCCAATGCCCGATATAACTCACTTCTCGGTCACCTTGTTGCCGCTGCCCTTGGTGGTCACGGTGATGCTGGCGCCGTCAAAGCTCCAGGACGACGCAGCCTGGGCCACGCCGGCGGCGACGAACAGCAGAGAAGAGACGGACAACCGCATGTTGGCTGAATGGGTATATGGGTGTCTGATTTGAGGCGAAGAAACCACTCGTAACGGCTGATGGATGTGGTCGGTCACGAGGCTGCTAGTTGTTACTGTGTCTTGTCTAGCTGTGCTGCGAGCTCTTGGCTTGCGACAGCTTGGAGTTACGTGTCTTTGTGTGGGCCAGCACGTGTACGGTCACATGACCACTTTACACTGCGACACACCACGTCCATCACCACCATCACGACACTTTTTCAATTCAATTCTATCGATGTATATTGTTTAGATTGATTTTACCATGTCAAGTCCTCGCGGACCACCCTCATTGTCATAACTCCGTTTTCGCGTCGCGTGATTCCTGCCGCGCCACCTTGGGCAGCATGCCGTCCAGGTCCATCCACTCTGCCGTAAAGGCCGTGACAATCTTGGCCCAGTCGTCGACGGTCGGAATGTCCAGGTTGCCGCCGTCGTCGGCCATGGTGTGCCACACGGAGGGAAAGGGGCTCGGGATAATGTGCAGGATGTCGACGCCGCGCGCCATAAACGGCACGTGGTCGTCCTCGACAAAGCCGTAGCGGAACTGGCCCGGTTCCTTGTCGGCGTCGGGCAAAAAACCAACGGCCGGCTTGGTCGCCAGCAGGCCCAGCTTGCGCATGCGTTCCTCGAGCGCTGCCATCTTCTGGTAGGCCCAGTGCGTAGTCTGGAAGTACGACGGCACCGTCGGCTCGCCCGCGCCCAGCAGGTCCAGCAGCACAAACAGGCTGATGGCGCCCAGCGGGCTCGCAAACGTCGACCGCGGCTCGTACGACGTCGCCTCCCACGCCTCGGCCAGCGCACGTGACCCGTACAGCGAGTCCGTCTCGCTCCAGCGTACCCACGCCTCCTCGCCGTCCAGCAGCATGATCTGCACGCCGCGGTCCTCCTCGAGCCCGTCGCCGTCGCCGCCCTCGCCCGCCGCCGCCATGGCCGCCCATTTCTGCGTGAGTGCCTTGTCGATGCTGCGGGCCACGTGCATCAGCATGGCACACGGTGCCGCGCTGTCAATGGCGCCAATAAATCCCTCGGGCTTGTACAGCGTGTCGTAGTGCGCCGCCAGCGTGAGCCGGGCCACGTCTCCAGGTGCAGCCCACGGCGGGTCGCGCCGGAAAACGAGGTTGGCAAAGGGGATCTGCTCGTCGCCCGTGGCCGGCGTCGTGGCCGACGAATTGTGCCACTCAATCTCCCAGTCCGGCAGGCTCTCCTGGAAGAAGCGCACAAAGTGGCGCTGCACGGCGCGCGAGTTCTCCGTTCCCGGCACGCGCGGGATCAGGATGGGCGCCAGCAGGGCCCCGTGGGCAATGTCAAAGTCGGCGCCGGCCGTCGGGATCCGCTGCAGGCTCTCGTCCGAAAGCGGCGCGTAGGCGGCAGCGGCGCCCATGGACACGGCGAGGACGACGACGCGCGTGACAAGGCGCAAAACGGGAGCAGCAGCAGACGACGACCGACGTGAGACTTTGCTTGGCAGCCGCCGGGACATGATGGGCCACGCGGTTGGCAAGGCGAGAGAGAAAAAAGAGGAGGCAGTAGAACGGGATGTACGGAGTATTCCGTAGCAGGGTCTATCTTATCGAAGCGCTAGATGCCGACGATTGTGGGCGGGGACCAGACCCAGCAGCCTGCCAGAATGAGTGTGCTGCTGTAATTGCGATACTTGGCTGCGTCTCCTCTTCTTCGTGTTGCTTTCGGATTATCGTCGTTCTCCCGGATGTTGAAGTTTGGTTCGTGAAGTAAAAAATTGCAATAGCGTGCAACAGCGGGGAACACGGTGAGAAAATAAAAATAAATATGGTCAGAAAACAAGTTCAGATTAAACTGCTTGAAAGCCTTGAAGCAAAAGGCCTTGCCGCAGATGTGCCCGCGACGATATTGGCCGATATCATCGTCAATTCTCAACTCAAACGTCAACCCAATAGCTCCAGATGCGGATGGCTGTCACAGTGCAGTGTCGACACAGTGTGCTCTTTCCCTTTATTCCACCCGACACGTCCTACCGCAAGCGTCCTAGCGTGCTGTGGAGCTTCTGATGGAACCCTGGAGTGCGGCAACAGTGGCACATCTCCTTTACTCGTACTCCGTACGTCGTTCCTTCCCTTGTTGATGATTCCCCGTACTCCGTCGACAGTCATGCTCCCCGGTCGACCGTCATGCTCATCATGTTGAGTAATTTGGAGCAGAAAGGCCGTCGCTGCTGTGGTAGCTACGGGGACCTAAACTAAGACAATGCATTGGATCCGGAGAGGCATGCTTGCATTGGAAGGGAAACGGTCTCAACGGAATGATGTTAACGGACCACATGGAGGAATTTGAAAGATGCGGAGGAGGAACAAAAGCAAAGAGTATCAAGCGAAAAGAACGGCAAAAGAAAAGAAACAGATCAAAAAAGGAAGAAAAAGGACAATGGACGAAAAAGGAAGAAGGAAATAACAGCACTCCATAGATGCTCCATAGATTGGCATGCTGGGGTCTGGTCGACAGGGGCAATAAGAATAAATAAGAATAACAGCAATCTGACCATGTCTTCTTTCAGCCTTTCTCTCTCCTCTCCTTCTCCTCAGCCTTCCCTCGTCTGCCGCCGTTTGTTTCCATTTCTTCTACTTGCAGCTGCTTCTAATTAACGCCCTCGCCCACGCATGTCTTACGGAGCGATCACTCATCTCGCCACACGATCCATGCTCCCTTGCCGGGTTCTGTCTCCTTTGCCCTTTGCCTGTTTTCCTGCTCCTGCTGCCGTTCCTCTTGGGCTGTGATCTTCATCCAAAGGCCATCCAAGGCAAGATAGGCCGAGGCTCGTGAACAACAAACGCTTATCAATACGAAAGACACTACACAATGGCTGCTCGTGTTCTTTGTTGCCCCTCGTATTGTGTGCATAAGCGCATCGAACATCGCATCGCATCGCCGTGTGACTTTTTCCCCCGCTCGGAGGGTCGGCATATAGAGGACAATATCGTGGTATTATTTCAGTATATCAGTCATATAAAATGATGATACCCCGTAGTGCTCGTACGAGTTAGGGGGAAAACCACCGGAAACTGCAGACAACAGCAGTGTCCGGCTGCTCGTACTCAGTACAGGCACAGCCAATACGGGGCCCTCGGCTTCCTCTGTCCTCCGCTGCTGTGCGTTGCTGCGAGACACGCCGCTCGCAAAAACGTCTGAGGACAGTCTTAGTTTGAGAATAGCGTCGCAGATACGATGGTTGGATGCAATGGTGGTATTGGAGGCATTGGCATGGCAGGACGCAAGACGGACAAAACACGACGGGGACACACGGACAATCAGCCAGGCATTCCTCCAGAAGAAAATGGCCGTGGGGCTGCCGAGGGAGCTTGAGTGCAGGGTAGCTTTTTGTGCACGAGTATTTACGATTTTTTATCTTATTTATCGTATTATCTGCTTCATTTGATTTTGAATCATATGCCATCGTTTTTGGATATTTATTGATTATCGTCGGACGCCCCTTTCCTCTCTTCTCTTCCTTGTTCTTCATCTCTCTCATCATCGTCATTGCATCGTGTTGTTTGATTTCGTTCCTCTTTAAATTCTCCCATCACCATCTCCGTCCGTCCTCATCCTTGCTCTCGTCTCTCGCTCGCTATTCTCTTCGCTACCGCCTCCCCCATCTCCTGTAAGTTCATCTCGTACTGCCTGCACGAAGCAGGGAAGACGACAACAAATCCAAGCCACATTACACAGCATCGGTGGTTCACTCGGATCTCCCACCGGACTATGCTTGTCTGTCTGGCTTGGCTCCCCTATATCTTGTTCATCCCCCGTACTTCTTTCTCCATTGACTTTTATACTAACCCCAGCAGCCATCATAATAATGCCTTCCATCAAGATCTCCCTCCTGGCCGTCGCCGCCGCCTTTGTCTCCGCCGTCCGTGCCGACTACACCATCGACCCTAACTCCGTCTCCCTCACCACGCGCAAGGCATGGTGTGCCTCGGAAATCAGCACATGTCCGCTCATCTGCGAGCAGACCAAGCCTGCCAAGACTGAGGTCAACACCTGCGATCCTGTATGTAATTAATCTCTCTCTCTCTTTCTCTCTTCATTCTGTTTGTCCCCTGCTAACCAACAGGCTACCCTCACCTATGGCTGCATCTGCGGCAACGGCCTCCAGCCCAACGTCTCCGAGTACTCGCTGACCTTGCCCTACTTTGTCTGCGCCGAATGGGGCAACCAGTGCGTCACCGCCTGCGGCTCCGACAACTCGTGCTCCAGCTCCTGCCGTCAAGACCACCCCTGCGGTGCCCAGAACCCGACCCGCGCCAACACCACCTCTGCGTCCGGCTCGGCCACGGGCTCCAGCACCGCCACGGCGTCTGACACCATCTACACCGGTCTCGGCGGCAGCAGCAGTGACGACGGCGACTCGACCAAGTCCGCTGCGGCTGGTCGCTACGCCGGTCTCGGCCTGGGCCTGACTCTCGGTGGTCTGGCCATGGGCTTTGCCATGGTTCTGTAAAAAGAAGCCGAGCTTTGTCTTGCATTTTTCTGCGTCACGTCTGTCCCTGGGACAATAATCTAATGCTGCGTTTGCTTTTTTACTGAATGTTGTCGGGCTTGTTTTGGATATTGGGTTTGTTGCCTCGCATATCATGGGCATCACGTTCCGGCGGTCAGCCTTTTTGCCTTTTTGCCTATTATTTTTATTTTAATTCAACTCCATTGGCACCGGATTTCTACGGAGTGGCTGCAGTAGTACTGTTAGGCCCAACAATGCTGTAAACATGTGAAAGTGATACGAAACGAATGCGATTGGGTCCGTGAAAGCGGAGATGCCGGGTGAGGAAGCTCATGGGTGCATCTGGGTTGTTGTCGTCACCGTTTTTCTCCCTACTATATTCCATCCTCCTACAGTCGATCAGTGTTGTGCTTCCTCTCACCTCAAACTGGCTCTTCAGCTTCAGTTCACGATACACAAGTCGCGTCTTGTCGCGTTTGTCCGAAGTGTCTGCTTGGTTTCAATGTGTCGCCATAGCCATACCTTTTTTTAAATTTTTGGAAAGTTAATTGAACAAACAAAGTATTCTCTACGGCCATCTGAATTGAATACCTCGAATCTTTTTACGGTGTACAATTTGGTACGGTGCACAAGTACCTCGTAGCTTTTTGCGTACGTACCGCCTCATAAAAGGCTCCACTCTTTCGCCAACGGTCTCTTCTGCGCCGTGCCCTGTAATCACTACTGGGTACGGGGCAGCCCCGTCTCGACCCCGACGCTCTACCGTGTACTGCTCCATCGCCGGTCCATCTGTCTCCTTCCCCTACTTCGTACTCTTTTTCTGTTTTTTTTTTTTTCCTTCTCCCTCTCCCTTTTCCTTCACCCGCCCTACCGCCATCGACAGTTGCCCGCCATGGTCCTCAATAGCAGTACGTCTCCAGCTTGTCTTTTGTCGCGCCCCTTTTCTGCCCAGCGCACCGCCGCGCGCTTGTCAACGTCGACACGCTCCAAAGCTTCACTTTTACACCCCCCTTGCTTACCTAATTGGCATCACTGACAACTCTCCCCTAGATCGACAAGTCATCGACAGCATCTCCGACGAAGCCCTCGTTCACCTCAAGACCTACAAATACTCCAGCGTCGACAAATCGCCCTTCTCCTACTATGTCCTCAACCCCTACGTACGTCATGCCGCATGTCGCATACCGCATACCGCCGGCGGCCCCCCGTCAGTCACATGCTGCAGCTGCAAAAAAAAAAAAACTAACACGCACCCCAGTGGAATGCCGCCGTCAAGCTGCTGCCCATGTGGCTCGCGCCCAACATGGTCACGCTGATTGGCTTCTGCTTCATCCTCGTCAACGTCGCGCTGCTCCTCATCTACATCCCCGACCTCGTCGGCCCCGGCCCCGGCTGGGTCTACTGCAGCTTCGGTTTCGGCCTCTTCATGTACCAGACCATGGACAACCTCGACGGCAAGCAGGCGCGCCGCACCGGCACGTCGAGCGGCCTCGGCGAGCTGTTTGACCACGGCATCGACTCGCTCAACTGCACGCTGGCCAGCCTGCTCGAGGCCGCCTCCATGGGCCTGGGCACGTCCAAGGCGGGCGTGTTTACGATCCTGTGCCCCTGCCTGCCCATGTTCTTCTCGACGTGGGAGACGTACCACTCGCACACGCTGTACCTGGGCTACGTCAACGGGCCCACCGAGGTGCTGCTCTTTGCCGCGGGCATCATGGTGATGACGGGCGTCTACGGGCCCGGCATCTGGGCCGAGAGCCTGGTTAACCACATGGGCGGCCCCGAGCGCGCGACGGAGCTGATCGGCAGCTCGGCCGTGGCGTTTCTCGGCGACTACTCGTTCCGCGACGGCTGGGTCGCCACCATTGTCGTGTCGCTGCTCGTCGGCCACGTGCCCTTTTGCATCGTGCACGTCGTGCAGGCGCGGCGCCAGCGCAACCTGCCCGTGATGCCCGTCTTCCTCGAGTGGACGCCCATGGCCGTCTACACGCTCGCCATTGCCGCCTGGGTCTACTCGCCCTACTCGCACATCTGCTCCGACAACCACATTGTGCTCTTCAGCGCCACCATGTCCTTTGTCTTTGGCCGCATGACCACCAAGATGATCCTCGCCCATCTGACGCGCCAACCGTTCCCCTACTGGACCGTCATGCTGACGCCGCTCGTCGGCGGCGCCGTCCTGGCCAACGTGGCGCGCTTGGGCTTCGAGCCGCTGAGCGCCCAGGCCGAGCTCATCTACCTCTGGGCCTATTTCTTCTTTGCCGCCGCCGTCTACCTCCGCTGGGCGCAGCTGGTCATTGGCAGCATCTGCGCCTACCTGGGCATCAACGCGCTGACCATTCCGCGGTCCAAGCAGCTCGAGAACCAGCAGCGGCTGCTCGACGAGGAGGAGGCCAAGGCCAAGGGCCAGAAGAAGCTGTGATGATGTCCACTCCCCCCCCCTCCCCCCCTTCCTTCCTATGTCACCCATGTGCCATATTTTCCTTGTTCTGGATCTTGGAATCTGTCGATTCGCGCATCATTGCTCCGGCGTTTTTCAGACGGTTGCTATGCATTTTTTTGCATTGACTATAAAAATTACTGCTTACTACCTTTTTAATGGATTGGGCTTGGTTTTTTCTTATCTTCTCTTCTTCCAGCCTCGGCCTCTGTGCTGGCTAAATTAGCGGGCGGCGTGGTGCCATGAATACCAATAAATGAAGATGCCTTGCATTATGATTATGTGAAAAAGATGTTGAAGTTGCTGAAAATGAGAAGAAAAAAACGCCATATGCCATCATATCTGTCGCTGTGCCATGACTCCGTCCGTATCCTATTACGCATTATTACAGAAAAAAAAATAGAAAAAAAGATCATCCAAACAAAAACTCCTGCAGCACCGGCGACCCTGAAAACTCGGGGTTCAGCAGGATGCAGTTCAAAAAGTACTGCAGGCCCAGCCGCCGCTGCTCCAGAAACGCCGGCCGGAACTTGCCCAGCACCGACTTGGGCGGCAGCGGCGGCAGCGCGCCCCCGCGCCGCGCCTGCGGGAAGTTGGTCACGAGGTGCCGCCGCAGCGTGTCAAACTCGCTGTAGCGCTTGTAGATGCAAAACACGGTGCCGGTCGGCGATGTTGCTGCTGTAGCAGACGGTGACGGTAACGGTGACGGTAACGCGGATGCCACCGCCGCCGCTGGCACTCGCGCTGTCGGCGAAAACGGCAGCGCCGTGCCCAGCGTCTCGACGCGCACCGTCCACACGACAAACGCGCCGATCCGGGGGTGGCTCGATCCGCCAATACCGCCACCACCACCACCACCACCACCAAAACTAAGCCCGCCACTGCCGTTGATCACCGTGTAGTCGGTAATGTCGACCCGGCGCGCCCAGCACCGGCTGCTGCTGCTCTTGCCGCTAGCGACCGGCACCGACCCGGAACGCCCAGTGGGCAGTGACGACGACGACGCCGCCGCCGGCGTATCCAGGCCAAACAGCCATGCATGACTGCTGCTGAACCCGCGGCTCATAACGCTCGGCCTCTGCTGCTGCTGCTGCTGCTGCTGCTGCGATGATGATGTGCTGGCGGCGGGGCTGGTGATGGCGCTGGCGTCCTCGTAGGCCGTGATCTCGGCTGCTTCATTGTCCTGCAGCGTGATCATATTGGCCGCGAAATCGAGCGTCGACGACGACGATGTGTTGCGGCGGTGGCCGTTTTGCGACGAACTGGGGCTCACGACGCTGCTGCCGTCCTGCTTGCTCTTGCTTTTGTTTTTGCTGCTCGGCGCCGTCGGCCGCGAAAAGAGGGAGAGACCTTGTGGTCTTGGCTTCGGCGTCGGTGGCTCCTCGACGACGGGTGTGCTGGGTGATGCAGGCTGCTCGGCGCCGTTTGGGTCGTGTCCTTGCCCTTGCCCTTGCCCTTGTGTCGGGGTATTGGCCGCATCGTCTGCGTCGTTTACGTCGCAGCTGTGCTTCCAGTAGGGCGGCGGCGGCGCGGGCTGGGGCGAGGGTGGTTTGGAGGGCGGTTTGCTTGGTAGCTCGTGAGATGTAGAAGACGTAGTAGACGTAGGTGAGGTGGAGCGTTGCGCAGTGTCGGAAAAGAGGCGCACGCGTGTATTATCTGTGTGTGTGGTTGTGTTTGCCTCGGCGTTGTCGTTGTCGTTGACCGCAAGCGTTGGCTTTGGGGGTTGCGCCTCGTCGTCGTCGTTGTCGTCGTTGTCGTCGTCTGGCTTGATCGCAACCGCTTCCTCCAGCAGGCTGTCCTCGTAGTCGTCGCGCTCGCGGTATGGTGGAAACGGCGCAATGCTGCTGTTGTCGTCGCGATCACTGTAGCCATCGTACATGCGGTCCTCCTCGCCAGCCACGGGGACGCCCAGTCTGGCGACTGTCGCGCTGCTGTCTGTCATCTGTAGGTTGTGTACGAGTAGTTGACGTCGCTTATCAGGCCGTGGTGTGGTGGGAGTGGTTTTGTGCCCGTGGCTGTGGCTGTGCTGCGACGGGTGCCGACGAGGTCGAGGCTCTCTGTGAATCGCTACTCGCTCAAGGCCATGGACGGCCCGGACAGGGTGGATGCAAGCGGAATGCGACTTCAGCCTTGCTGGCGAATTCTTTGTTGGGAATGGAAAGCAGCAGTCTGATGAAGGCTGTGGAGTCCAATGTACGAGTTAGTCGACGCGGTTTCAGTGGGGCCTTCTTTGTTGTTGCCTGTCTGTCTAAATTGTTTGCGACTAAATTGTCGGGCGCAAGATCAGATAGGATAAGATCTTGGTGTGCCGGCACATGCAGGCAGATACAGAGAAGAGTACAGTACGAACAATGAACTGACTCGCGATCTGGTTTTTGATATCGCAAAAAGCAGAGACGAGCCCGTACTTTTTTTTAGTGGGGATAGGATCGCGATGCTCCTATTTCAGATAGGGGTCAAATAACAAACAACCCCCTGTGAGATAGAGTTGCGTTGCGCTCGATGGTCCTGCGCATCTTACCAATCCGACTGCCGTGTGGAGAATGCTGGGTGATCACGAGTACTCGTACTCCGTTCGAGTTTATTATGCTACGAGTATTCTTAGAGAAGTCATCGTCATAAAAATGATAATCCATAGATCAAGCCAGCAAAGAGAAGGGCAGGGACAGACTGTACGAGTATCTAATATGTTGGAGACATATCTGGGGAGTATTGAAAATGCAGCAAGCAATTTGTAACAACGAAGAAGTAGAATGACGAGGTGAATTCGAGAGAACGATGGTGGAAGACAGGAATAAGAATGAAAGCCGTCATCTGAATGCGTGAGTACAATCCTCAAAAAGGTTTGAATATTACACTCGTGATAGACAGATTTGTAGGTTAAGCAGACAAGTAGGCATACTTCAGGACGCAGCTACAAGTCAACATCATCCGCCACTTCACGCAGAGCTTGCGTCGTAATAAGAGCATGATAAGTCTGCCCAGGCGAGGCAGGCTTCATATGCAACGCTGTATAAAAATTGACAAAAACCAAAGACAAGAGCAAGACCAGAACAATAAAACAGAAATAAAAGATAATAACTGAGAACAAAGTAAAAAAAACCCCAAAAATCAAAAGATATTCTCAGTTCCTCGGACGTATGTTGGCCTTGACTCGTGCCAGGAGCTGCTCCCTCGTCTCGCTCGACTTTGGAAACAGTTGTCGCTGCAATGTTAGTAACAAGTGCCTGCATGTACTTCGTAAAACCAGGGAAACCTACTGCAGCCAGCCATCGGCGCAGCTCTTCGCGAGTCCACGTCTCTGGATCGCCCGTTGGATCAGGCTCGGCTGGGAACATATCGCCGCCCCAGATGGTCCACAAGGCAGCGCCCGCAACTAGGCCACCGAACGCCAAGACGGCATTCTTGGACTTCATCGCATGGTCCAGTGGTGTCGGCATTGCTAGCTGTAGGGAGTGATTTGGGATAGATTTCAAGTCAGAGGTTCGGAGGAAGTATATCGTCGTGAGCCGAGAATGATTCTGAGGAAAGTAAGATGCCAAATCTATTTAGAAAGTAGAATATAAACTGTATGCTTGAGGAAAACAGAAAATAGTACAAACCCTCAATAACAACGCAAAACAAATATACGGATTACCAGCGTGGTTGCCTCCCTTCGTCGTCGTGATGCGTCGCGCAAGGCAGCCACTTGCGGAAGCTGACCATAATGACTAAGCTAGCATTATCGATTACAGGTGGACCCAGCTCACGTGCATAGCCCACACAAAAAAAATATTCGACACTGCCAGTGAAAAAAATAGGCAATCGATTGAGACCCATACAAACTCTCGCGAAAAAAACAGACAAGAGCATCAACCCCACGGTTTCCATTCGCATCTACCCTCGACGACGTCAATTTCATCCCACCACCCCAATCACCCCCCCCAAAACCGCCAAAATGCCCCGTGAGATCGCAGATATCAAGCAGGTGTGTACATACAGTCCTGGGATGGTCCAATGGCAGAGAAAGTGCTGTTAAAGTGCAGTTTCAGGGTGTCTGAATAAAGCACAACTGCGCTTAACTGCTGTCCAACAGACTATCAATTGCTGCCGAATTGCTGTCCAAATGCTGACTGTCTACAGTTCATCGAGATCTGCCGGCGTGAGGATGCGTCCGGTAAGTAACAATTGTGTGAACAAGCCGAGAAAAGAACGACCAAACCGAAGAACGACTATTTGGCGGAGACAAACCACGCCTTGCAGCAATGCACGAATCGAAAAGACGAAGAATGAACAAACAACAGCCACAACGGCAAGCGATACCAAACGATTACCACGACGACGACGACAACAACAACGACGACGATGATCAATGGCCCAGACAGAACGAATTGTGTCTAACATTTGCAGACGCCCGGATCAAGAAGAGCAAGAAGACCAGCCAGACCAAGTTCAAGGTCCGGTGCAAGCGCAACCTGTACACCCTGGTCCTGAAGGACTCGGACAAGGCCGACAAGCTGAAGCAGAGCCTGCCCCCCAGTATGTCCCGACGTTGCTAGACGATGTTGGAATGAACCACGACTAACATGCCAGACCTGACCTGCACCGAGGTCAACAAGAAGATCAAGAAGTCGTCCGCATAAACGGAGACTCGGGTATGTTGGATGTACAAGCGTGGAGGAATCGCATAACAAAAAGGGACATCTCTCGGTTAGGGAAATCAAACAAAAAGGAAATAAAAAAATCAGAAAAGTGATTGTCATTTTCACCACATCGACGGCGTTTACTCTCTTTTGCTTGGCGGCCATTGCCAGAGAAGCGAACCGAGTCTCTCTGACTCTTTCTCCTGTTCACCGTGCTATCGTCCGCCTGTTCGCGCCATCATCGCTGTCATTCTTTGTCGTGTGACTTACACAGCTCAAAATGTGTAAACACTACAAAGCAAAGACGAGGCTGACGAAAAGTCCATTCGGCCATCTCGACATCCACTACTCAGCACAGCTTGTTGAACTTTACGGACCAAGGACCGGCACCTCGATCGACACGACCTCTATTCAAACTGCAGTATTAGTCAGGCGGCTGTACGGCCCATAAACTGTGGAGACATTCGTCTGATACTGTCCCCTCCACACCAACACATGGTTGCCCAAGGTTGCGGCGACGAACAGGCCACCCTGGTCCTCTTCCAATTTCATTCCTCGCCTGTCGCCTGCGTGGGTGACATTGCGCCGAACGGAAGCTGCGCTCTGTGTATCATCGATCGCGCCTTCCGACTCGAGGAGTGCGTCCTCGTGGTCACACGGAGTACTCAGTAAACTGCTGCCTGTGTTGTAGCATCGCACATTTCGCTCCTTCCTAGTCTTAAATTCGTTGCTCCTTCCATTTGAGATCTGAGCTGCGGAGTACATTCCAGGAACGGCCACGTATTACTACGGAGGTACGCGGCCTAATAAATCCCCCCTCAGCCAGGTACCTCGACTGCGTCCTATTGCATCCACCTTACCAAATACGGTTAAAATGACAACCCC
>JANSMC010000109.1:0-88331 GCA_029299015.1 Ophiostoma montium
CCCCCACCCTACCCTCGACGCCGTCTCTGCCTACCCTCGACGGTCGTCTCTGCCTACCCTCGACGCCCTCTGCTTACCCTCGACGCAGCTTACCCTCGACGCCGTCTCTGCCTACCCTCCACGACTCCTCCTTTCGACATCCGATTCTCCTCTCTCTCAACTTTCTTTCGCCTCGTTCTTGACCTTTTCTCCGACCCATCCACGCTCTCCAGACAGAGCTCTATCCTGGTTAGTCATACCTTGGTCACAATCTGCTCTTGCTTGTCTTGAGATTCGTCTTTTCATATTTTTTGTATCTGGCACCATGTCTTGTGACTGGTACACTGGTTTACACATTATGGTGTTTCGTCGTCATGGCGTTATCCCCCGCGCATCCCTCTTCCTGCCGCCCGTCTCTCGACTCTCCTCCCGCTCATCCCGTTCCGACAGACACCCTTGTGCATCTACTCTCTAAAAGATGATGAGAAGAATGAACAAGAAAACAGATGCTAATACTACACAGGGTTTCCAATCAGACCAGCCGTCGAAACACCAACCATGCCTGTCGTTCATCGCTGAAACAAGAAAGCATGCGCGCGAACCCAGATTATAAGGGATAGAAAGAGAAGACAAGAAAAAGAAGAAGAGAAAGAAACACACGAACCCCGGAGAACCAAAAACCCAACCCGCCGAAAGCAAAATGCAAAGAGCAGAAAAACAGTCGCTTGAAAAAAAAACACCGGATGAGCCGAGAGGTATACACGTCCGCTGAGAACAGCTCGGATCGGACAAGAAAGAAAGCAAAAAGAGAAGAGGAAGAGAGGGGACAAGAGGGAAGAGGGGAGAAGAGGGTGGTGTGTGGGATGGCAAGATGCCGTGCTCATGACGCAGTCGGCTGGACGGTCGGTCCCGATGCCGGGGCAGAAGAGCCATTGCCAGACTGTCCTGGCGGTCTCTGCAATATGGCAGGCCGTACCTGCTGGCCAGAAACACCATTAGGTCTCTGTCCGCCGTTTGGTGGCACTTCGGGCCGGCGCATTTGGTATGGGATCGACAACGGGATCGACGACCGGAACTTGAGCGCGAGGCTGCTGTATGGGTCAATCTTGTACACCTCCGGCTCGTCGTCGCTGTCCTCGTCATACTTCCAGCGATCCGATGTCATGTCCACCTGCATCCCGTCGCCGAAAAAGGACGGCGGCTCAGGCGACGGGCTCGACATGATACGCTTGCGGTCGATCCACAAGCGGTTCAGCCGGCCAATGCGACGCCGGAACTGCATGCCCGGCGTCGGCGTGTCGCTTTCTACTGACGGCAGGCCCTTGAACTGAAAGACGGCATTGGAGAGTGGCCGCTCGGGCTCGTCCAGCTCCATGGGTGTTGTTGGCTGGTCGTCGCGCGACGCCTCGGACGCGGGGGGCGTCATCAGATACTGCGTCGTGACAGGCCGGAAGCCCGTGCCCTCGTCCCAGTCCTTGACAGGCTTGAGCGATTCACTCGTCAAGTCGATGTGGTTCTCGTTCCACCGGCGGTGGTTCTCAATGCGCTTGATCACATCGGCACGCATCTCGTTTTCTTTCTCGCGCAGGGTGTCCACCAGCTGCACCAGGTCCATGTCGGGCTGCCGGCTGTCTGGCCGTGTCGCGGCGCGGACCTGTGCGCCATTAGCAGACCGCTGTGCAAGTGCCAGATCGGGCACCTTTTTCTTTTGCGGCTGGAGAAAAGTGTTAGCAAACGTCTTCCATGACACGGCATGTGCCGGAGAGAGACGTACCTTTTGGTGGACCAGGTCCTCGTCGTCGGCCCGGATGCCGAGCCGGACCTTCATCTGCTTCAGCTTTGCTCGCTGCTCAAACACGGCGCGGTCGATTGCCAGCAGATCCCGTTTGGTGATCTCGCGCTGGTGGGAGAGAATGACCAGCTGCCGGCCAGTCTCCAGCTCTTGCCGCAGTTTCTTGAGCTTGTCGGCGCTCTGCATGTCACGGGCACGCGTCTTGCGTGTCTGCCGCACCTCGCGCCGCCGGAAACACACAAACGGATCCATCTCGTCCGTCTCCTGGTGAGTCTCAAACTTGAGCGCCGGGTGCAGCGCTCCGCCCTCCTCTATACGTCGCCGTTTCCAGTACTCGTACGTTTCCTTGGCGTGGATCATGATCTTGGGCATTTGCAGCTCGTGCAAGCCGCCGACCATGTGGTCGTATGGCACAACCGTCTTGTCCACGGATGCAAAGGGCGTCGCGACCGATGCCGTGTCCTCAAACACCTCCATCATCAACTCAAAGTCGTCTTCTGAAAGACGTTCTTTGGCTGAACGCTTCTGGTTGTACGTCTTGAGGTACTCATCGTCATCTTCCGTCATGTCATACCGACAGCCAATGCACTCCTCGACTGTCTGCGAGAACCGGATGTAGTTCACCGGCTGCGCAAACCGCCTGGAATAGAGAGCATCGTAGTTGATGTCACTCTCCATCGGCGGCGGCACGGGGATCTCCTTGACAGAGGTGGCCGTGGCGGCACCCTGCAGGGCGACTTGCAAATGGTATTCCTAGTGGCATGCATTAGCAAGGGTTGAGGCAAAGTAAAGCACTTGGTGTCGATGACGTCCGTCGTCTGTCGTCCCATGTCGTCAAAATCGTGATCACGTGTAAAAGTCACGTGGATGTGCACGTGAGTGGTGTTTTGGTGCAAAGATGGCGACGACGACGCCTCATCGAGATGAAGGAAAAGGGGGATGAAAAGCGATGGAATTTTATCAGAAATGAAAGACTTACATTTTCCTCGCCTTGGTCAACACCCGTCGCGATTTGCGTCTCGGTGGTGAGCGACTCATATTCGCTGGGGTCGACCTGGTCCTCGCGCAGAACAGGCAGTGGCGTTTTGATGCTGAGTTTTTTGTAGCGGACTTTGCGGGTGGCCATAATTGCGGTGAGAGCCAGCAAAGGCCTCGGGGCAAAAAAAATCACAAAAGCGCGAAAAACAGGCACCAAGCCAGCGGAAATTCCGCTTGAAAATGTGTCTATCAAATAAAGACGGCCATGCGACACGACTTGACCGACTTTATTTGATGGATTTCGTCGGTTTTGGGTTGATTAGCGATGGTAGTTGTGTTCGAATTGCGTGAGTGAGCGAAAAATAAACATAAAAAACGATGACTCCGTGTTTTTTTTTTGGGGCTGGTTGGTAGTAAGGAGCGTTCCTTTGGCAGCTGCACAGTATGCGAGAAAATTCTGTCGCTTTGTTCTGCGCGGGGAAGGAGGGAGAAAGGGGAGGTGGCGACGAGGAAGGAGCAGAAAGGAGTGGCAGAGCATAGTGCGTTTCCACGTAGTGCACTGTACTATCTCAGGTGCAGGCCACCAAGCACTTCCATGTTGATGTCCCGCTGCCAGGACAAATTGCGCGTTACTGCGGAGTAGAAACACAGTGCAATTAGCATCCTACCCACTGTACCTTATCTCTGAGTAAGCTGTCTACACGTGACTTTTGGCCCTCACTCACGTGCTTCCAGCTTGCAAGAAGCGGTATGCAGTAAAGGAGAGGACACATTTTGATGGTATTTATCTCAATCTACAAAACGTACATATCGTAGGCCTCAATCCAGCGATTATGCAGGTGTCGTTTGTTTGGGCACTTTTTTTTCGTCGCGTGCATGCACATTGTACCAAGAGGTACCACGACGTCGTTGGTGGCAACGGGCCAATTTTAGGGGGGCTGACATCAGCAGGATGGATTACATAAACTTGATGGCAAGGCTCGACGACGCGCACGTGCCCGGTCGCAGGGTCCCTGAAAGCTGGGCCAGCCGAGTTGCTGATTGCTGGTTTTACCCCACTAGCGATAACCACCTCCGGGGCGCCTGTTGCTGTCTCACCCCCCTTTGGGAGTACCGTACTCGGCATCTCACGAGAATCACGACATTGACGATCTCACGACCCTCTACTCCTCCATCCCGACTCTCCTGATTGAGCGCCAGTCATCTGCGACAAACTGACGACCTATTTTGCATTCGCACGCAATACAAGGCGGCCTACACAGCTTGAAACCCCTAAATCAAGCAAAAGCGACAAAAAAGCTTCCAATACGAAGCTTCGACGGCCACGCAGGCACCCAGTTCCGCCCCGGCCAGCCCCAGCGGTATCTCGTGATAGAATACCCCGACGGCACGACCCATCAGACGGGCATCCAGGCCAGGCCACGCGGCGACCCAGCCTCCTCATTCTACCTTTGACATACACACGTCCTCTCCGACACGATGGGCAACACAACAAGCGCGGTGCTCGACAGCATCGTCCAGAACACAAACTGTGCGTGCCTTTCTCTTGACTCGTTTTTTTTTTCTGCGTCCCTACGCTGTCCATCGAGCGAGCCGCCACTGACACCCCGTGCCCCAACAACAGTCGACCGTGATGAGGTCGACCGCTTAAAGAAGCGGTTCATGAAGCTGGACAAGGTAGGCAGTACGACCGACTTTTGACAACGAACTCGTCTGACCCCCGCAGGACAACTCGGGCACGATAGAGCGCGACGAGTTCTTGAGCTTGCCACAAATCGCGTCGAACCCACTAGCGACGCGCATGATTGCCATTTTCGACGAGGACGGCGGCGGCACGGTCGATTTCCAAGAGTTTGTGGCGGGCCTGAGCGCGTTCTCGTCCAAGGGCAACAAGGAGCAGAAGCTGCGGTTTGCTTTTAAAGTGTACGACATTGACCGCGACGGCTTCATCAGCAACGGCGAGCTGTTTATCGTGCTCAAGATGATGGTGGGCAGCAACCTCAAAGACCAGCAGCTGCAGCAGATTGTCGACAAGACGATCATGGAGGCCGACCTCGACGGCGACGGCAAGATTAGCTTTGAGGAGTTTACCAAGATGGTCGAGAACACGGACGTCAGCATAAGCATGACCTTGGGTGAGCTTTTTTCTCTTTCCTATATTACTGTCCTCGTCGTTGTTTTTTGCTAACATACCAGACCAATTTTAGGTGCGGGTCATCGACGGGAGCCATGCTGTCGTGATGGGCCATGGACGGAAGCAAGATGTTGGTTTAGTAGCTTTGGTCTACGGTTGTCTGTCAGCACTGGCCAGCCATGGTTGTGCTGTCGGCATGCGAGTGTTTAATCGATGGTTTATCTATGTCTTGTATGTTCTTGCTTTGTCTCGGAGAGACTATGAACGAATGAAATGATGCATGTGTAATTTTCTTGTTGCTGTATGTCCGTCTGGTTGGTGTGAGTCGGTAATTATGCATAATGACAGGTTGACGTCAATGTGAAAATCAAACGTTTTTTTTTTTAAAAAAAGAAAAAAAAACTATTGAGAAAGCAGAACAAAATCAAAAGACAAAGAAAAAAAAGGCGAATTATTTTTTTGGAAAATAAATATATAAATTAGACCGGCATATCACAGTAGATCATGAAAAATTCCAGCATCATTCCTGTTTCCATAAACTACATGTTCAGCACTTACACTCCGATGCGCATCACCATTGTGCGCTTTGTTTACTCCAAAAGGGGCAACACAATCGAGCCGACCCGAAGCTACTGAGTAGTTTTGGTTCCACAAAGACCACACCACAAGTGTCACCAACAACACGAAAGAATACAAAGAAATCAAACTCTGTGACGTGATCCAAAAGTCCTCATTGACTGAAGCACAGCCTCATTACGAGTAGCAACTGTTACTATCCGGAGATGAGGCGAGGCGTGCTTACGGCCGTCAGAGCCCGGCCCACTGGGTGATTGCTACATACTACTCGTATGTGCAAAGCTGGCCATGCTCGCTATGACGGACAAACAAAAGCGTGTCCGTAGATGCATGTCTCAGTCTTGTGCTGTTTGACCTCGGCGTCATACGGCAATATAATAAAATAATCCCGCTGTCCAGCCGAGTCGTGATTCAGATGCCAATGCATTCATTGCCAGCTCTGCAGACGAGGCCAGGGACCACGTGGCATGTCGAAACTAGCAAGAACAAATTGCAGACATTATGCTATGGATAACACTTCGTATGTTTCTACGGAGTTAACAGACCAAGAAGTCCCACGGCTGAGGTCCCAGCTCGTCCCCAGGGCGTGGGTGGCCCGCTAGCGCCCGCATGATGCAACTGTAATGCCCCGATGCCGCGTCGACAGCGGGTACCCACCTCGAGGGCAGAATACTCCGTAGATAAAGTGGCCAGCTCAGACATTCCCGTCTCGGGACGGCGCGTGGTGTGTGGACCTGTCTGGCTTTGTCATCCAGGAACATGACGCTGCTCGTTCTCGCGTGGCATGTCGTGCTGCAAGGTTGCCTGCAGCGACGGCTCCTGGCATTGACAACGTGTCACCTGGACACCGAGAACGACATACATGTGCAAGGAGATTGACAGAAAGACAGAAAGAACAGAAACTAATATATGCCATGGAGACAAACCTCAATATAAACAAAACAGACGACCGAAGCTAGCCCCTCGATTCCCCGTGAGGGGACCATCTCTATATCTCCGCGATACCTCGTGAGAGGACCATCTATATATGCCAATGCCCCAACACCTATTTATACAGCCGGCCGACCAGCCACCACCTCGCTTGTGGTAGAGACCCAAGACATCAAGGGAACAGAAAGAAAACAGACATAGACATACAGGGAAGTGTGTTGACGTTACACCCATTCCAAAGCAAAGACACAGGAGACCAAAGAACCAAAAAACCAAAAAACCAAAAAATAACCAAAGAAACCAAAATTAGAACCAAACCGAACCAGAACCAGAACCAAAACATTAACAATGGAGGGACCGGGATAATAATGGAAGGAAATACATCCAAAACATACGCCATACTCCCAGTGGTCATCCAGGAAGGGGGAACAAGAAATTGGGAATGCATGGAAGACATATGTGCTCAGCCTTGATGCGAACTTGGCCCGCTTGTGGTGCCGGCGTCGTCTTCTGTCATGCTATACAGATCCACGCATTCGGTAAGCACTGCCAGTGTTAGTCTTATTCAAATGATTCAAATCCAGCGCATCAGCAGAACCCAACTCACCGGCTATTATCCGTTCTTCCCACATGCCGTAGTCGTAGTCAACAAGACCAAACCGCTCCACGCCATCGCAGAGACGAACCAGCTCGCGAGCCATCTTTTGCAGGTACTCCAGCGACACAAGACTCTGTGATCGCCGCAGTGGCTTGCCTGCCCACATGGTTTCTTTTTGCTTTTCCAACAGACTCAGCCACGCATTGTTCAGGTTCTTCCACAGCTGGACGCGGCTTTCATACAGATCTTCGTCGTCCTGCGTCAGACCAAGCGATTCGACCCGTGTCAGCAGCCATTCGGTGATGCTGACCAGGGTTTCCGATGCAGGCCCAAGAGCACCGTCTCTTATGCTCTTGAAGACGTCTTTAAGATTCTGCTGGTATGACGCAAACGACTCGTTGCCTTCTGCATAGTCCCGAGAGTCAAACGCAGCTGCGGCAGCAGATGATGCGGATGGCTCCGCGCTCGAGCTGCTCTCTTGCTGCGGCTGTGATCCGAGTCCACCGCTGCCCGTGGAGGCCAGTGGCGCTCCCATACCCCCACTGTAGCCTCCAACTACACTTGTTCGACTGTCGGAAGCTGCCTGGTGCTGGTACACCGAGGACGAGGGCTGTGTGTGCAGGACTGCCGCTGCCGCGGCACCCGTAGAGTCACTGGTAAAGTATGGAGCAGACGCCACTTCTGCTGCCATCATAGGGATGCCGCTGTGGTGTCGAGATACATATGGCTGGGCTGTGTCAAACACTGGATTCTGGGACCCTGCCTGCTGCACTCCGTATAATGGATTGTAAGCCCCTGCAAAGTTCTGCCGAGCATCTTGGGTGTAGTCTGTTGTTTGCTGCGCGTATCCCATGGAGCCGTGGGGAAGCCCGTCTGGTGTGCTTGATGGTTCAGCGTAGTACCCGCCGTAACCTGCCGATGGTCCGCTGCCGCTCATAACACGACCGCTGGTTGGAGGCATCCGTTGCCGATTGCTACTCGAGGAGCCACTCTGCTGGTAGGAATGCTGTGATGCATCTTGGCCAGGTTGGTGGTATCTTGGATATGTTGGTCGGCGCATTGCATTCTCATTCTGCTTCCGCCGGTGGTAGTGGTCGTCCATGCCCTGCTATGTACGGGCACTCGTCTATCGTCGTCGAGATCGTGGCTATTTGTCAGAATACCATATAAGCGAAGGTGAACATCAAAAAGACGTCAAACAGTTTCTGCCATGTAGTGTCCAAAAAACAAAACCGTGAGAAATGGGGTGGGATGGATGCTGTTGAATGCAGTGGAACAGGCTGGAAGACTGCTCTTATTGTTCTCAGACTAGAGAAAGAGCCGCAGAGTAACGGACCGAGGACATTGTGCAGGCAGGGAAAAAAGACAATGGAAAAGGGACAAAAGCTACCTTGTGTAGGACACGGACGTTGATCGAAAAGCCGCACGAGGCGGAAATAAAAACGAAACGAAGAAATGACAGAAAGAAAAGCAAGCCACACTGGTGGCCTGAACATAGAGCAAGGAATAAACAAGATAATAAAGGCTGGGCCTGAAGATATAGACTACTATAAATCCAAGCAATGACATACAAAACTATAAGGACGGGAACACACATGTAATGAAGGTAGCGGCAGTGTAACACGGTGGACATATGTGTTTCATAGGAAGGTAGAGTGCAACATGGAGGCCGAGAAAGTACGCACAATACCGGAGTAACTAGACTCTGTAGTGCTTCTGGGAGAGTTGGGATGCAGTGAGAGGAGGACTCTAGCAGATGAAAACTCGTGGGCAGGGATGGTGGCAGAGATGACAATGAAGAAGGGTCGGAGAAATTCAAAAGCTGGAGAAGAAAGACGATGACTTACGATGAGTGAAGTCGAGCCAGGCTAACGTCGATAATGAACAGGGGAGGCGGGATGGAAAAGTGCCCGTGATCGTCAATAGATCCCTTCTGTGAGATAGCGGTGCTATATTGTGGACAGATTGTATTCTCTCCTCAAGCTGATAGACCCGAGAGGTGGTCAGGTGGCTAGGTGGCTTCGACGTGGAAGCTGACCACAATGTGATTCGATATCGAAAGCTGTACAGGGCCACAAGGCAGGTCAGTATACAGGGCAATGAAATATGAACAAATGCTCTTTGCCAAGAGCAGATTCAACCAGATATCGCACACGATTGGCAGTGCAGAGCGAAATGGTGTAGGGAACTGAGAATGCTGGGAGTAACTGTGACCATCCAAGGACCGAAAAGATGTTCCAGCCCGTGAAACACCCTAGCTCTTCGAGAAGGAAGTGACAAGAACGAGACTTGAGAGGCGTATAACAGGGGTGAAGAGGGATATGCGGGAGGATGTCAAAGAGAAGCAAGCAGCACGATCATGGTAAAACAGACGAGGACTGGGTTTAGGGTTGAAGGACGGGTAAGGTCAAGCCGACCAGGCCCGTGTGGGAAAATGCAAAAGGCGTTAGAGGGTGTGGAGGTAGTATGATAGATGCATGGAGGAAGTGTTTAGTGTTTGCAGCATGTGTTAGTGGCAGGGTAGGGGGGTCCTCTCTTGACGTAATGTGGGTGTGCTTGCGCTGCACTAGAAAAAGCCAGTGTAGTCTGTTCTTACATGAAGAAAGGGTCGCGGATTTTTTGGCAGATTAAAAAAGACTGCGCCGGTTGTGGTTTCTTTGAGCTCGCCGAAGATGTTGGTGCGGCTGAAAGCATGAACGGAAGACAGCGACAGCGATGCGTGCGGGGGAAATCTGGCAGCAAGAGTTTATCTGTCCGAGATGCCAAAGCCAGGAACTCAAGAAGGGTGACTCGAGGCTGTTGGGGGTCTGGTATTAACAAAGAAATCAACCATGGACGAGAAGCACATGTGCTGGTGTTTGGCCGTATGCTAAGCTGCGACAGTGATGCGATTCTGGCTGGAGGCTGAAGCAGGTCGAGTTGACGTGAAGTTGTATGCCTGGCAGAGGATGCAACTGGTCAGGGTAGGCGAAGGATGGGGGGGGGAGGACAGATGCCGGCCAATTGATGTCCCTTCTGAAGCAGGTCTCCTTCTTTTGAAAAACACGTTGGGTTCTGGACCCTCCGAGAGCGTGATTTTGCACAGACGAGTGGATTAGTATCCGTAAGACCGGTTGACGGGAGGGTGGCAGGCGTGCATAGCCGTTGGAAGCGTGGTGACGAGATATGTTCCGAGACGTATGCGGATGGGTCCCGACAATGGAGTCAAAGGACCGTTTTGTTTCGTCTCATACACTAGCCAATGGAGTGCAGGACTAGGTAGGAGTGCTGGCAGCCAGGGGACCTTGAGGCGTGCGGCTCGAGGGGGGATGCGTGTGCTCAAGAGATGATCATGGGCAGTGAGAGAGGATGTCTCTGGAAGGATGTCTCGAAGAGCGAAGAGGAGCTGGCGAGACTGGGAGGCGGACCACGAGCTGAAGGTCAAGTGTCTTTCCTTTTTCCTTTTCCCTGTTCCTCTGCTTTTCGTTCGTGTCCTCGGGATTTGTGCGTTTAGCTGTGATTCTTCTTTTTCCCTTTAATCTTGGCGGGGGTCGAAAGAGGGCTTAAAACGTAGCCTAGATGGATAGTGCGGGAAGCTAAGTTGGCCGGCGATGGACGATACAAAGGACGGGAGGAAACGTGGCGTGTGTGTACATGTGCTCTTTCCTTCCAATCTTTCTTGGAAGGAGCCAAGTAGGTAAAAGGGCAGGAGCAAGCCACTATCGACAAGCTAGGAAGCAACGATGCATACGGAGCTACTCTTAGAAGGTACGACGGGCTTTGGTAGTCAGGGGCTGAACAGGAAGGAGCTACACGAAGTTTACAGAATAATACCAGGCGTGAAAGAGGAAACAGGTAAAGATCATGGAGAGTGAGAGTCCTGTCAACGGCCAGACGTGCAGGTGTGCTGGTTACTTTGCCGTCATTTTTTCTATGAATTTGCTTGGGAAAAATTACCTGTTTGCGTGGAAGGTTGAACAGTCAAGGACGAGCGTATGCTCAAGATAGAGGACAAGCAGCAGAGTCTGGGATCAAGATGGTCTTGGTTTGAAAAGGACAAGAGAAGAAAGACAAGAAAAGACCATTGCAAATACTGAGACAACCGCCACGCTTCGAGAGGAAAAGTACGATATAAATTGTGGAAACGGCAATAAGAAGGATGCACAGCTGAGAACCCAGCTGAAGGAAAAACCCAAAAGGGTGGCAAGATGCGCCCATGGACACAACAGAGATCTAAGGTGTCCGACGATCTACGAGTCGAATGGTACGTATTCTCATGCTGTCTCACGATAGAAGAAGGAAGGAAGGAAAGAGGAGCAAGGCTCATTTCACCGTGGCTGCAGTTTGGGGGCGAAGAACACTACGAGTACTGACCAGCTTCTTGATCTTTTCCCTCTACCCTCTCCCCTTTATTCTTTCAAACATTTTCTTTCTTTGCTTGATAGTCCCATGGTCTACCCGGAAGACGTCCTTGTCCGGTTTAGACTGAACCCTTGAAGATTAAGTGGGATGAGCGGCATCAGGCATTGGCTTCCAACGTCTTTCTATTTCATGTCTCGCTTTTCTCGCCGCCCACCAGGTAGCCTGCGAATATCCGTGCCGCCCGCAAGGACCACCACGGCAGCCGAGCCATCCTGGTTCTAGTCTTCTTTAATGTGGCCAAAAAGACCAAGCGTCAGGAAGACGGTCGAGTGCGAAAGAATCCCCGACGTTGCCACTGGCGCGGAAGAAAAAAAAACGAAACCCGTCAAGACGGTGGTGAAGCCAAATAGAATAATATCCTGTGATGAAAGGCAAGAAATGAGCAATTACTGATAAATTAGAAAGCTCTAATAAACCATGGCACTGGCAGCAACGCAGAGCCTAGGAGTTGGACAGGAATTGGATAGGAAGCGCTCTTGCGTTAAACCCATGAACCATGTCGTTGGAGACAAAGAGAAAGGGGCGGTCTAGAGTAGGGGGAAAGGGGTTTTAAGCTGTGTGGGCTCGTCCAAATGGCGAGACAGTGCTGGACGAGAGAGAGGTCTGCAGAGCCCAATGGAATTCATAAGAAAACCAGCCAAGAGACGCACAGCTTACAAAACAGTACAAAGTAGCAAGTGTCGTTCGCAGTCGGAGGGACCCCTGCGCGCCTCTTGCCCAATCAGGCAATAAAGAGAACAAAGGGCTGGACCCGTCTTTTGCGCCTCTGCTGGAGTTCGGGGCTTAAACTTCCGATTTCTCATGGACACAAACGAGTATTCGTGTGTCGTATTCGCTCATCCTTTTCAGCACACTTTTTGTCTCTCGTTTCGCGTTCTTTCTTTGTGCTGTCGGCTAAAAAAGCAACACCAGACCACACCCATCGGAACCCGGGCCATGGTTTTGGGTCAGGGAGTGAGACATTCGCATTTTGCGCCTATCAGGCTGGCAGGGCAGCAAGCGGCTGAAGCACAAGTACCTTTTGCAGAATGTGTATACCAAAAATACTGTAGTCTCGGGACTGACACCGCTCTCGGATGGCTGCGCATCGTCATGGAGCTCGTTTTATGCGAGGAACATGAGGAACATGACGATCACGTCCGATTGCATGTTCCCGGAAAGAACGACCGTGCCGACCATATAGTACTGCGGAGACGCGTTACATCAGAAGGAGGAAAGAAGTGCGGGTAGCAGAACCGGCAAGAGATCCGCCACTTCCTTCCTATCTCGAACCCAGGTCGTTGTTTGTCATCCAAAGGGGCAGGGGCCGGTTACGAGTACACGTGCCAGTTGGCTTCTTGCAGCAGGTGCAAGCAACTGCCGCACCTGCTGCATTATGTAAAATAGCGATGCACTGCGACAGCATCTTGATTCACGATGTGCTATGGGCGGACGGCGGCAGTCTGGTTGATGTTCCTCTTTGCGTTATTGGCCATGCCGCATGCACACCGCAATATGCACGGCATGCAGCATCCCGCCAGACCTAGACCTTTTCCGTGCAAGGCGCAAAGGCATGCATGAGACAGCCAGCAAGTAAAATCTCGATCCTGGCTGGGGCGGGCATTTGTCCATATCCCACAGATCGGTGCATGCTGATCAATGTACTGAGTACGAGTACGCTGCCCCCTTGTACTCCGTATGTGTCTGTGGCACGACATCTGCTCGTTCAACGGTTGGTTGCGTGTCCTCGTGGTTTGGTGTTGGTCTACTCCGTACTGAAATTTCATTCAAACTAAAAATCTATTTTCATTTGTTCCATTCTTTCTCGTCTTGAATTTGAGTTTTGCGTCGTCAGATCCTTCTAGGGATTTGACCAAGTTGTGTTTTGCGCCTGCGCGTCCGGTTTTATTTTTCCAGTTCCCCATTGTCTGTCTCTTGCAGAAAATAAAAAAATAAAAAAGACCCGGCACCACTTTCTCGGCGTACGCAGTACGAGTACGACTTCACCGCTGCTCCTTCAATAGTCTTGGGTCCCAGGGCACTCTGCCAGTGGCTACAGCGCCGACAAGAGTCTGCAGTAGTGCCGGTGCACGACCCTCCCTGGTGGGTTTTGCTCCCAAGTTGATGATTCTTTATTCCCGTCGAGGAGCAAAATTCACAAAATTCGAAACAAAAATGCACAGCCAACCAAGATGAAGCAGTATGAGTACGAGTATGTGTGCTATTCTGATTGATGACTACGGAGTACTCGTACGTTCATCACCAGAGGCCGTCGACACGGGCAGATCAGAGACAATCTCAAAGCTGTTGTTGTCGAAAGGAACCTTCAGCCGCACACAAACAGCCAGTGAGGAGAAGTCGGCGCACAATAAACTTGGATCGGGCTGCAGCTGCGTCTTGATAGCCTGCATCTGCCAACACTCCTGGCGCCCCGGCCAGGTGGTCGCCGTCGGGCACCGGCCATCGCGGCGGGATCACGGGTGACAGGCGTGACAGGTTTCTTGCCGTCCTGTCCTTGACTGAATACGTCCGGGTCTGTCTTTCTTTGTCGATGCCAGGGCATTAATCCTGGATCACTGCATCGCCCGCTTTTGGTCAATCATGACTGCGAGCTGCTATCGCTATGCGAGTCGATATTGTAGCCGCCGTTGTTTAGCATGACCTTTTCTCCAAAGTGTTCCATTGATGGAAAATGTGACAGACCTCCGCGTATTGCGAATCACAAAGAAACCACGGACGGTTGACTATATCGACGCTTCATCGTAGAACTTAGGGTAAGGAGAAGTGCCACTGTCCCGAAAATGCTGTCACTTGATTCCACACATAATATAGGGAAAGCATGTACTGGCAGATAAATGAGAGTTGGATGAAAAGGGAACAGCATTCATACTTGGGTTGTCAAAGGACGGCAAGTGATATCCCTCGTCTCTGTAGCCATAGGACGAATCGTAGCTATATTCATGGTCAGAAAGCTTGTTTCGTGACGAAGAGTTGCTGAAACTTTGCAAACTCGTTTGCAAGCCATTGTGATAAATCCAGCTCTTCCTTGGCGGAGATTGGGAACTGGAGCGTCCCGGAGGCCGGCCTGGGTAGGTTCTACCGAAGCAAACTGAGGCCAGCACGATGAGGCACGCTCCAAGCCTTGGCCGTAGAGGCTCACGATGTGCATCTCAATCGGCAACTCACGTTGCTGACCAGGAAAATCACGGCTGTCTCTTTAGGTGCTGATCGCAGGCGAAGCACAACTGTCTCATAGAGTGGTGGTTGAGGGAAGATGTGCTCGGAATGGAAGCAAAGCGACTGAAACTGGGTTGAATGAAATGACGAAGCCATGGTGCTGGGGCTACAGTGTCTTTGTTTCGTCAAGAAAGGAGACGCTTTTGAATTTTTTTTCCTTGAAAGGGGCATCCTGCCTGCCCGAAGTAAGGAGGCTCGTGACTGCTTCAGGTCAAAAATTCCAGCCTTTTAAAGTGCTTCACTGGGTGCAGTACTCGTGAAGCAGGTCTGGCACTTGACTTCCTGATCACGAAAAACACCCCTGTCGCTTGAGGTGCTGATTAGATCAGGTCAAAAAACATTCCAGCCTCTTGAGCTCCTAACGTGCTTTTCACAGGGTGCCCTATGCCAAGAAGCAGATCTGTCTCTTCAAATGTTTGGCAGGAGTGCAGTGTACAGATCGCACAATGTCTCATGCTTTGTGCAAACACTGTGGCCAGCAATCATCTCAAACCCTCTGGCCGTGCTGTAGAAAGGGCGCAACACCACAATCGCCCATGGTCTTGGTGTTCTCGGACCAAGACGAAGAGCAGGCGAAGAATCGTCTATGGCTGGCATGGTGCCGCCATAGGTTGGGTGTGAGACCACGGAGAGCCTGGGGAGTGTGAGTACCAGCGGGATCTCGCGTGGGAGAGATTGCTCGGGATGGCAAAAGTTGTATCTCAACGATGGGAGCGAGACTCTGTATTTATAGGCAAAGGAGGAGCAAGCTTAGGCAAGTGACTGTCGGATCCCCGTGTCACTCTGGCAGTGAATTGTTGCAGCTTCACAGGTTGAGCCACCGAGAGGGTCATAGTATCCATGACAAGTGAGCACACCACTGCTTTACAAAATCATATCTGTTCTCTTACACAGAGGATGAGGCGACATGCCTTGCTTGCACACTTTTAGTGACACAGCCCATGACCTTTGACGGCCCATAGTGCCATTGTGGTGATACCCAGGTTGCTTAGGCATGATGACAATGTTGTGAGCTGTAATGCAACTAGGAGTAGTCAGGGAGACTCGGAACAACCAACAAACCACGAGATAGTCATGACGCTTCAAAGTGTTGATGGCATAAGTACAACTGCCGCTGTAATATGAGTGAGTTATATACACCAGTGCTCGTCACAATGCATGCAGCCAGCCATCTGCCATTTTTGCATCAGCCACTCAATGTTATCCTGATCGTACACATAGACCATACACGCAATGTAGCAGATGTTCGAGCCACGAGACTGCCACGCCTATCTCTTGACCCACGCCGGCATCTTTCTCGCCTTGACGTGGCCGGGCTTCTTCCGCTCCACCATTCTGGGATCGCGCGAGATGCAGCCAGCTAGAAGATACGTTAGTTGTTTGATTTTTTTGTGATTGTGACGGCATCGTGAAGCTTACCCTTGCGCAGCGCCGTCTTGAGCGCGGGCTCGTGGGCCACCATGCCCCGGGCCACGGCCAGCGTCAGTGCCTCGGCCTGGCCGGTCGTGCCGCCGCCCTCCACCAGCGCCCACACGTTGTACTTGTCGAGACGGTCCGTTGCGCGCATGGCCCACGTCGCGCTCTCGCGGTCGTGCACGCGCGCAAACGCATCGCCGAGGCTCTTGCCGTTAACAATGACCTCACCCGTGCCCTCTACGACCCAGGCGCGCGCCGTGGACGTCTTGCGGCGGCCGACACCGACGGCCCGGCCGAAGCGGTCAATGGGCAGCGGCTTCATGACGTTCTTGAACGGGTTGATGGTGCGCATAAACTCTTGGGCAATCTCGTCAATGACGGGCGACTTGAGCGCCGGCTGGATGCGGTGCAGGCTCTTGAGAATGGTCATGCAGCGGTTGAACTGCGGTGCGCGGATGTCCTCGCCAATCACCTTGCGGTAGTCGTCGAGCGACCGCCACGCCACGCGGTCGACGCTGTCGGCCGGCAGCCGCGGCAGGTTGCTAAACTGCCGGTCCAGCTCCTCGAGCTTGAGGTAGCGCTCGTTGAAGTAGGGCTGGCGCGTGAAATACGACGCCGACACGGGCTTGGGCCGCGCGTAGATCTTGGGCAGCACCTTGGCGCCGTCCCACGTGACGAAGCCATCCGGGTCGTCAAAGCTGGACTCGGCCGTCAGCGACGTCGGGTCCGTGGGTGACGGTCGTGGCGAGGCGGCCAGCGACCGCCCCGTCGTCTCGCCATCCGCGCCAATGGCATTCGGCCGGTTTGGGTCCATGTCGAGGCCGATCTGCAGCTGCTGCTGGGCAATGGCCTCTTGGGCCACCGAGCTGTTGGCCAGGTCCGGCGGCAGCTCAATGTTCTGCTCGTCCTCGTAGCTGAACCGGCTGATGGACGTGCGGTGTCTCGTCTGGCCTCGTGCTGGTGCTGGTGCCAGTGCGGCCATCCGGCTTGCGGCCGACGTGTGTGATGGGCTGACGCGCAGCAGGGCAAACTGGCGCTCGACCTGCAGCAGAGACGAGGCTCTCTGGTAGAGATAGCTAGGGCGGAAACTGGCCATGGTGTGGATTTGTCAAAAAGTCGTTTCGAGAGGAGGTTAAAGGAAGTTAAAGAGGTCCGTTCAGCTCCGCGTCGGAACCCTGGTCGTCGGTGTGCCGTTTGCCGGGACGGCGTTAAAACGGTCTAGCTCGAGTCGGCCGGCCTGTCCTTGAAAAGGCGGCTATCCAGTACGGAGATATTGGCGTGGTACAGCAGCTCAGACGAGTACTCTGCTTTTAATTCGTAAATTCCCCCCCCCAAGAAAGTCGTGATGTGAGCTTCCGGCATCAAAAATTCAACAGCGCTAGAGGTCCCTGCAGCACGTGACCGCGGCCGACCCTCCGGCCGACCTCATCGCCTCCGCGTATCAAAGCGGTCAAACCAGCCAGAAACAGCTTGGATTCTGCCGTCATGCCAGTTTCCGTACCAACCAATGACACCGCGCGCGTCCCTCCACAGCGCTTGGGCACGTCGTTTTCTAGTAAGAATTTTCCCCCAACCCCACCATGCCAAATTGTTTGAAGTCGCAGATAAAAACTTGTCTCGCTCCGTCTCTGTCCTCCTCTCTTCCTCTCCCATTAATCACCGTTTCCCTCACCCCAAACGAATCATCCCATCTATCGTCATCATGTCGTTCGGAAAGCTCTACGGTTTCCGCGTGAGTCTCGCCTTGCGTTGAATTGCTCTCGTTCTTTCAATCTTCTTTCTTTCCCTTTTTTGTTTTCGCGTCAACACATCGGCGCTTTCTCTTCTGCTTCGTCATGAACCTCTGGGGGCTGTTGTCTTACGGCTTGCCGTAGACATCTTCTGTGTCTGCTGTTTCTTGGTCTTTCTGCATGCTCGTTTCTCTGCTTCTGCATTTGCTTGTACCGCTGTCTCGCCGCAAAACGAGAAGAAGAAACGTCAGACTGACCCTCGGTTCAGGAGAACCCTCGCACCACGGGTATCCTGGTTGTGGCCAAGGCCAACAACCTGGACGTTGAGCTGGTTGAGACTGTCCCCCAGACTGCCTCGGCCGAGTACAAGAAGATCAACCCTCTCGGCAAGATCCCGACCTTTGTCGGTGCCGACGGCCTGATCCTGTCCGAGTGCATTGCCATCTACATCTACAGTACGTTTGCCCTCTCTCTATTGTGTTTTGTTTCTGCCCTTCCCTCCATTTTATCACTTTTCTTCACTGCAAAGGGACGCTTTCATGATGATGTAGACATTTTATAACAGTTATCCCTATCTGAATTTTCCTGTCGATATGGTTTTCTAACTTCTGATCCTGCGTCTTCCCTTGCCTTGCCTACCCTATCTCACGTTTCCTGTCATTTGCTTGCTTGACGCAGCTTGCTAACGTGCAACAGTTGCCTCGCAGAACGAGAAGACCACCCTTCTGGGCAAGACCAAGCAGGAGTATGTTTCCCCATGATGCATGATCTGTCGACTTTGAGCACACTGCTAACTGCCACAGCTACGCCAACATCCTGAAGTGGTGCTCGTTCTTCAACACCGAGGTCCTCCCCAAGTTCGGTGCCTGGTACGGCCCCCTGCTGGGCCGCTCGCCCTACAACAAGAAGGCCATTGACGATGCGTCCAAGGACGCCCTGAAGGCCATCAGCGTTGCCGAGGAGCACCTGCTGCACAACACGTTCCTGGTTGGCGAGCGCATCACGCTGGCCGACATCTTTGCCGCCAGCGTCATTGCCCGCGGCTTCGACCTTGTCTTTGGCAAGCAGTTCCGTGACGAGTTCCCCAACGTCACGCGCTGGTTCAAGACGATCTACAACCAGCCCATCTACTCGTCGGTTGCACCGGCGGCCGTCTTCAACGACGAGCCCAAGCTGACCAACACGCCGCCCAAGAAGGAGGCCGCGCCCAAGAAGGCTGCCGCCCCCAAGCCCGCCAAGGCTGCTGCTGCTGCCCCGGCCGCCGAGGAGGAGGAGGCCCCTGCCCCCAAGCCCAAGCACCCGCTTGACCTGCTGCCGCGCGCCACGTTTGCTCTTGACGAGTGGAAGCGCTACTACTCGAATCACACGACGGAGGAGGGCCTCAAGTGGTTCTGGGAGAACGTCAACTTCTCGGAGTACTCGCTGTGGAAGGTCAACTACAAGTACAACAACGAGCTGACGCTGACGTTCATGTCGAACAACCTGATTGGCGGCTTTAACAACCGCCTGGAGGCGTCGCGCAAGTACCTGTTTGGTGTTGCGTCGGTGTACGGCGAGAACAACAACTCGGTCATCGAGGGTGCGTTCCTGATCCGCGGCGAGGACTACCTGCCGGTGTTTGACGTTGCTCCCGACTACGAGAGCTACAGCTTCACCAAGCTGGACCCCAGCAAGCCCGAGGACAAGGCCTTTGTCGAGGCCAACTGGGGCCAGGAGAAGGCCATTGTTGTCGACGGCAAGGAGTACGCCTACGCCGACGGCAAGGAGTTCAAGTAAGCGTATCGTTGGTCTAACGATTATGACTTATTGAAAAAATGAAAGAAATGATAAATCAAAGCATGGATGACGTGACGTGTGTGAGTGACAAGTAACAAGTGCGAGTATGAGTAAATGCATATATTGTACAGTTCGTTATCACGTGAGTGGTGTCTAGATCTAACCCGCTTGCTCGCTTGTTCCTGCCCGCAGCTTGGCCTTGCTCCGCGCCACTGTATTCTTCAAGTTGAGAGAGGACACTGCGTACTTGTAGTCTTTGCGGGCCTTTTTGCGCTCCTTCTCGGCGAGCTTGGTGTTGTAAAAGGCCATGCTGGTGGGGGCGTTTGCGGGACCGCTGTCGTTGGTGGGCGCCGCGTGGAACGGATTCTCGCGCATGTAGTTGCTGACGTTGGACTGGAAGCACAAGGTGTTGATGTAGTCGTGGACGACGGGCAAAATGTCGTCGTAGGGCCCGTTGTCGTTGCTGAACTCGGGGACAATGATGGCGTTGTAGGGCTCGGCACGGGCCTTTTCGGGCGAGTCGTCGAGGAGCACAGTGTTGGCCTGGGACCAACGGCCGCCGTTGGCATAGTCGGGGTGCGACTGGGCGACGGCCGGGTCGTCCCAGAGGCGCGTGAGGCGCTTGTAGCACTGGACGTGGCTGTCGTAGTCGGCGGCGTCGAGGCCGAAGCGGTCGCGGGCCCAGACGGCGACGACGTCGCGCTTCATGGCCTGGGGCGTGGCCAGGGCGTCGCACATGCTGGCGACGTTGTCGGCGCGCGCCGACGACCAGACGACGACCCAGAACGTCTTGAGGCAGTAGTTGAGGAAGACGGGCGCAAACGGCCGCTGCACAAACTTGCGCGGGTTGCGCTTGGGGTCGGCGCGGTGCAGCATGGTGCCGTTGAGGTCGACGACGATCAGCAGCGGCTGGGCCGCGTCGAGGCGCTGCGACGGCACGTCGGCCTGCGCCAGATACTGCTGCGACGGGTCGGGGACGCCGCCCGAGGCCGCGCTGGGCCGGGTCCGGGGCCGGGCCGCGGCCTGGCTGGCGGCAACGTGCATGGCGTACTGCTCGGCCTGCTGGCGGACGGCGCGCTCGTCGGCGTCAAAGGCGCGCACAACAGCCTTTTTTACTTTGTGGAACTGCTGCGAGTCCGTGGGCTGCTTGGGGTTGAAGCGCGCATAGGCCTCCTCGGCGGCGTGCAGCTGGGCCGAGTCGAGCTGGTCCCAGCCCTCGTGGGTCTTGGGCCACCAGCGCGGCAAGATGACTCCCGGGGGCGGCACCTCTTCGACGGGCTCCCAGGGCTGGCGCTTGGGCTCGGCGTCGTCGACGTAGTTTTTCTGGTTGCGCCAGTCAAAGGGCAGCACGTCGACGTCGTAGGTAAAAGAGCCCGTGGGCGCCAGATACAGGTCCTGGCGGGCGAGCTCGTGGGGGGGCGTCTCAACAGGGCTCTGGAAGCGCGGCGGAGCGCGCGTACTCGTGGTGGCAACGCGCTGGTTGAGCATGCCAATGCCGTCGGTCTTTGTTGGCGTGCGGTAGACCTTGTTGGCGGTGGTGCCAATGTCTGCGAGGGCACGGGCGACGTCTCTGCTGACGGGGACGAGGCCGCTGGCCTGCTGTGCGCGGTTGATGCCTTTGATGTTGAGCTTTTTTGGTTTGCGCGATGGCTTTGGTGGCTTTCCTGTCTCTCCCAGCTGGGCAGACTGGGCAGACTGGGCAGACGCAGTCTCTTGCTCAATGTCAGAGAGGAGAGCCGACTTGAGCTGGTCTTTGAGTGACTGCGGGCGCGGGGCTGCTTCTTGTTTTTGTCTTTGTCTGCTGGGTGTCCTTTGTGCAGGGCCACTGTCTGAAAACGCGGCTGCCAACTGGTCTGCTATTGACGCATGTGCAGTGTCTTTGCTGAGAGGTGGCCTCTTTCTGGCCCTGGATGTCTGCGGCAGCCGTCTGGCGTGGTTTGTGATCAATCGCCTATTGGACAAGGTCCCGGACTGGCGAGAATCAAGCACTCTGGCACAGGTTCGACACAGGCGCGGCACAAACAGGCTCATAGCGGCTGCTATTCCGGCCGGAGGTGTGACGACAGATGAAGCCAGCGAGTGAGTCTGGTGAAAAAAATGAAGCCAAGTGAGTCAAAGTAACGAGATGATGACGGAAATTGAAAACAAGTATGACACTGAATAGCAGACAGATTAAACAATATCAAGTGAATAATAAACTTGAAGTTTTTTGGAGTCCACAGCCGTGAATGATACCTTGTCACACCTCGTCACTGCACCGATGCATGTCAGAATGATCTGCGTCGTGATGGAGAAATTTTTGGTCCGCAAGGCTAGGGCGGTGACGGTGGGCGGAACTTCTAATTGGCTGGCAGGGTACGGCTGAGCATAGGGGAGGTACTCGTACTGGTAGCAGAGTTTGCATGCTCGCAGTCACTTTTTACTGCCAGCACAGTAAGGGCCTGCCACAATATTCGTGGTCATAGTCATAGCCAAAATTTCTGGTGTAAATTATGGAGAATATCCACAAAATACCGGGTACCTCGAAAATCGTGCTGACACATCAATTATGGATGTACCTTTCATTCAGGTACATTCCCTTTCTTCTGACTAATACGTGATTATTCATGAATTTGATTATATAATACTAGACGAGATTAGTAATATAGTCAGGGAGTCACGTGCTCCAAGTAAATAATAACTATCCGTATTAATAATACATTTTTAGCTATAGAAAAATCATGCACGTGACTCGAGAATGCTTAAGTAATTGAACTTATACGCGTATTGACTATACACGTGATATATTTTCACTTACCTAATTGTGTATTATATAAGCACGAAGTCCGACGAAAGTCACTTTACGAACACTACTTGATTCCTCCTCGGCCTAACGGTTACCCGTCCTTTGGTTGCATTTTGGTGGAGCGAGGTGTACCTTTTCGGCCATGCCCCATATTTTACACCAGAAATTTTGGCTATGACTATGACCACGAATATTGTGGCAGGCCCTAATAAAGCATGATAAAGCGCAGGCGCAAGCGCAGAGCAGGCGCCTACTGATACTGCTGTACTCCGTACAGACAGGCAGGCAGGCAGGCAGGCAAGGCAGGCAAGGGCCCTGGAGGACAAGGGTCTCGGGCGGGTAAAGAGCTGTTGCGGCGCGTTTCATGTTTCATTTTGTGAGCCAGAGCCCAAATGGGAAAGTGTGTCGGCGAAACGTTGCCTCGAGGTTGTGCACACAGAAACAGCCGAAATGCGAAATGCAAATTGCAAAATGCGAATTGCGACATGCAACGGAGAATAAAAGTACTCCGTACTTCGTAGAAACAAAAACCTCTCGTGTTGCGGTCTTGGCTGATCTTGGCCGAAACGGTGACGGTAGCAGTGGTGTGCAAAAGTAGACAAAATGGTTGATTAGAAGTCCAAAGTAACTGGCTGGTGTATCGTAAAAGACATTAAAACGACAGAATGCAAAGACGCAAAACAAAAGACCAACTCCGAGCCAATCCCATAAAAAACTCTAAAAATACAAGCCCAAACGCCGATTACCCATAATGAAAAGAGACGAAAAATACAAAGATTAAGACAGAAATAAAAATCACCGCCAGCTGCTGAAACTATCGTGGTTGAGCTTCGGCATGCTGGCCAACGGGTAGCCGCTGCCACTGCCGTCCAGGCTGTCGGACCGGCCACGCTTCTGGCCACGCCCAGGGACAGGCAGAAGCGAGGCCGAGGCATCGCCGCCCGTGACCGACGGCCAGCTGTTGAGCGACGTCACGTCGTGCGCACTCCAGTCGTGCAGCTGACTCGCACCGGTGCTGCCGTTGCCCGTGGCCGATGCAGTGCTGCCTGTCAGGTAGGGGTCAATGACCGACTGCCGGTGCTGGTTGTGCTGCTGGTTTTGGTGGTGTTGGTGGTGCTGCTGGTTCTGGTGGCCGTGGATTGCGTTCTCGTCGTCGCCGCCGCCCGTCGATCCGTTGGACACGGTCGACGACGCCGACATGAAGCTCAGCTGGCTCGGGAAACCCTGCGTGTGCATATAAGGGTTGTTGGCCGACGCATTGCTGGCCTGCTGCTGCTGCTGCTGCTGCTGCGTCTGGTTGTAGTCGTAGGGCGATACCAGCGACGCCGAGGGAGGCGGCGTGTGCAAGCCGCCGCTGTGGCCGCCGTCGTAGGCCGACGTGTCCAGCAGGTTGAGCGGTGCCGGCAAGCTGTAGTGCGGCGCGTTGTGCGGCGACAGCGAGCTGTGGCGGTAGAGCGCATTGCTGTAGGCCGTGTTGCTGCTGTTGCTGTTGTTGCTGGTGGCGGTGTTGTAGCCGCCGTAGCTGTTGTAGTTGACCGCGGCCGTGTTGTACGTCGTCGTCGCCGCCGGCAGCGCCGACATGGCCGGGTCCCAGGTCGACGTGCTCAGGTGCTCGTGCATCGACGCGTTGAGTTGGTGCTGGTAGCCCGGGTGCGGCGACATGATGCTGTCGCGCGGCGGCGCATAAATGTTGTGCTGCGCCGTGTGCTGCGGCGTGCCCATGGGCGACTGAGGTGCCACCGCCGACGCCTGCACAGACGACACCGCCGCCTTGCCGGGCGTCATCAGCGCCTGCTGCTGGTGGTACTGCGACGTCGGGTCGATCGTCGTCAGAAACCGCCAGCCCGTGCCGGCCGGCGCCTTGACCACCTCCATCTTCTTCTCGTTGATGCTGTACACCGTCTCAAACGTCCACACAATGACGGCGCGACGCGTCCATGTGCCAGTCTCGTCGCCACCGCTGGGCGTAGACGCCGACGCCGACGTCGACGGGCCACACGACCACAACTCTTGCAGCATCGCTATGTTGCGCACCAGCTCAATCTGCGTCGGCGACCCGCTGCTGCTGCTGCTGCTGCCCGACGACGACGACACAAAGCTGTCGTCGGCATCCTCCGACGAGGACGCGGCGCGGCTGCGGCCACGCGACGACGTCGCCGTGGACCCAACCGACGACCGCTTCTTCGTCGTCGTCGTCGAGGTGGTGTGCGTGGGCAGGGGCAGCTCCGTGCCGTCGGGGCCGATCTCGGGCTCCAGCGCGTGCTTGCGGTAGCCCGTCAGCATGCTCAGCATCGTGGCCCACTCGGGTGCCGGGAAGGGCACCGCCAGCTGCTGCCGGCGCAGGCGCGCATTGTTGAAGCAGTCGCAGTGGCCGCCGCTGCCCAGGGCGCCATGGCAGCCAGGGCGGTGCATGTACTGGTTGCCAATCTCGCGCGTGATCACCGACACCGGCACCTGGTCGTCGGCGTCGCCGCCCTCGTCCGGCGTCGTGCCGCTCGGCATCAGCTCCCAGGGCCGCGCCAGCCGTGTCACCGACTTCCACCGGTGGTTCTGCAGGCCAGGCTGCTCAATCGTCACCTCCACGAGGCTGTTGAGCTCCGAGCCCTCGGGGAACCGGTCGGGCTCCTGCACGTCGAGCGTGACGTGAAAGTGCAGAATGTCGCGCAGATCTTCGCGCACAATGCCGTCGAGCGCATTCATCATCGGGCCGGGGAAGCGCTCCTCCCAGTCCATGGAGATCTCGCGCACCGCCGTCGCCTCCTTTTGGCTCAGGGCGCGCGTGTACTCCTGCAGCAGCGTGCCGCGGATGATCTTGCCGCGCTCCGGCCACTCCTCACGCTTGTGGTTGAGACCTAGGTGGGGGTACATGCGGCCATCCAGCGGCATGCCATCGCTCGACTTGAACGCCTCGCCGCGACGGTGGCCCTCGGACTCGAAGCGCACGGCCGCCGACGACACCAGGATCCAGCAGAGGCTCGGACGCACAGCCACAAGGGCATCCGACGCCAGCAGCTGGCCAAAGTACTCGTAGTTGGGGCGCTCGGCAGGCAGGCGGCCCTCGAACAGCGCGCGCAGCACCGTGTTGTCCTTGAACGACTCCTTCTCGGGCACCTCCTTGCGCGGCGAGTTCAGGTCCTCCTTGCGCTCCTTGGTCGGGAAGAAGAAGTGGTAACACCGATGGTGGATAAAAAAGTTCTTGAGCACCTGGATGTGGCTGGACACCTGCTTGCGGCCACGCGCCATCTTGCGGTCCGGCTTGGCGCCCGGCGGCAGCGACAGGCAGTAGGCCACCCAGAGGTACTCGCTGATGAGCATGTTGCGGCCGTGCAGCTGGCCGCGCATGGCGTACTTTTTGCGGCCCATCTGGGGGATCAGGAACAACGCATCGAGAAAGGCATCCTCGAGCACATCGGGCCAGATCTGCTCCGTCTTGTCGTCCTTCTCGGCCTGCTTCTTGCGGTAGGCCTGGAACTGCGGCGACGCGTAGATGGGGTTCACTTTGGTGCTCGGGGGCTGCAGGGCCACCACTGAAGCACCGCTGTAGCCACCCATGCCAGGATGGCTGTAGTTGTTGCTGCGCAGCGAGGGCCCAGTCAAAGAGCCGACCACGCCCATGCTGTTGATGCTTGGATAGTTGACCGAAGCATGTGTCTGGTGTCTCGTCATGAGATGCTGCTGCTGCTCCTGCGGCTGGCTGTGTGTTTGTGTGTGGGGGTACTGCTTGACCAGCGAGCCGACATGGTAGAGGCTGCTGCTTTGCTCTGGTGGGCTCTGGTAGTAGGCCTGCTGCTGCTGGCGATCAAGAGACTGGGTAGGAACAATGGGAGGCGTGGGGATGGAGTGGCCCGACGTGGAGTCCGCCGGTGAGCATGCATTGGTGAACGACGCTGTAGGGACGTTGGAGGATGTGACGGGAGAGCAGTAGCTGCTGCTGTGCGCACTCCCGTGAGTCTGTGCATTGCCTGTCGACTCCTGGAGAGGAAGACGGTGATGACGGACGTCTGTGTAGCTGGCATGCTGCGACGGCAGCACGGGCAAAGAGACCTCCATGGTGTGTGAGGAGTTGTGTAAAAGGAATGAAGTAGGTGCTGATGGTCAGAATTGAAAGAATGCCAGATGAAAGGAGAAAACGTGTAGGCCAAGGACAAGGACGAGGTACAAGGTATAAGGGAGTATGGTAAAAGTACAACGACAAAAGGTATTTAGATGCACGAGTATGATATGATTAAGCTTGTCAAGTAACAAGAGAAAAAGACCCGAGAGCAGGAGTTGTAAAGAGTGTAATGGCAAAGTCTGCACAAACGAATGGATGCCTGGTGGGAAGAATGCCTAGGCACAAAGAGAGAGCTCCCCGTGAAGCAAGAATGGGAAAGGGTAAAGAAAAGGAAGGGGGCAGAGGGTGGTGATGATGAGAGAGAAGAAAGAGAGACTAGATGCCAGGCATGCAGTCAGGAGAGAAGGACGGACTTCGTCATGCCTTATAAGAACCATAACTGATATGTCAACGCGTAGTCGGCCGTACGGCAGAAATGTAGACTTCATTCCTGGTGCCTGCGTGCCAGTCGAGGAGATTGGATGTGTGATCATAGGGAGGGAGGGAGGAGATGGAAGGGCGAGAAGGTGGGGGGTGTGTGTCCAAGGTGAGGATAGCCAGGGACGAGGCTCTGGGGGAAGTAGAAGCGGGCAGGATGAACCGGTACTTTGTGTCTTGGCCGGCCAGTCGAGGGGAGCAACGCATACCTTCGGCGAGCGGATAAGCCGCTCATGACGTGTGCCGGTGAGATGATGTTGGAAGCTAGAAAAGCACGAGAAGCAAGGAGAAGTCACAAAAGGACCATGTGCCATGCAAAGTCCTTGGTGGTGATGTTCGATGCTCTTGTGAGAGTAGGCAGAAGCAGACAGACAATGGCCAGCAGCAGACAGCAGAGGGGCATCCCGAGCGGGAGGTACAGCGAGGTGAGCCCTCCGGCCGGGGACCCGCCGGCTGACCGTGCTCTTCATCAAAGCCAAGCCTCCTTGGAGGGGGAGGCCGAGTACGCGAACAAATGGACCAGCCGGGCCAGGTGGGTTTGGAGGGCGAGAGATGTGGAGAGAGATTCAGGCACCGAGGGCGCCGGCTGTAAAAAAAAAAGAAAAGAAGAAAAAAGACGTGCATACGGGAGTACTCCGTAGACGTGCATAGTGGTGGTGAAAACACGCTGGTGAAGAGACGTACTCCGTACGCGCTGTAGCGTGCCGGAGGGCGGGAGGACAGGGATGGATCAAGGGGTGTAGTGTAAGTGTAAGTGGGAAGTGGATGGGATGCGTTCTTCAAGATCAGAGACATGCGAGCAAAAGTACTCGGTACTCGTAAAACGGGGCCATTGTACTCGTATGCCCTGAGCCCTGGGCCAAGACAGACAGGGCAGCTGAGCCGCGTCCCATTGGTGAGCTGACGAATCGACAGCGCGATGAGGTCATATCGCGATGGTGATGCACCCCGCGATGTACTCGTACATGTTGGCCAAGTCGGCGACAACTGTGGTGTTTCCCGCAACAGGTTGATGCTTTTCGGCAACCAGAAACCAGTAACCACAGATCAAGGAACAAACTTGAAAGTGTTTGTTTACTTTCTTGTCAACAATCATCACATCTTGCCACGGCCCGAGAATGGATCGACAATGAAACGCATGCATTCTTGGACCGGCTCGGCCAAGGCCCATGGTCCACGGCCGCAAAGTACTTGTACTGGGCAGACACGGGGTCGAGGGCAGAGCTGCGGAGGGAAGCTAGCTGACAATCCAGAGAGATCCAGACAGAAAGAATGCTGGCCTAGCAAGTCGACTGGCACGCAGGGAGATCACAAGGAGGGGCGTGCCTGGAAATCACGGGCTACCTGTGAGCAAGCAGTATGTACGTGTGTGGTAGGTGTTGTGACGGCGAGCGCGAAACAGGCAGAGAGAGAGGCCGACTGAGAAGGGAGGGGAAATGTGTGCGAGTACGAAGAGGAAAAAACGAAACAGGCCGCTGTGGAGAGAAGATGTTCGTGATCGCCCTGGCCGCGCGAATGCTTGAAAAGACGTGCTCCACCAGGCAGGGAGATCTGGGCCAGGCACAGGGCAGCGAAGACAAAGAGATAGGAGGAAGTAAAAAATAAGAGGAAAAAGAATAGGAAACCCCATGGGAAATAAGAGGAAAGAAGAGGAAAAAAAGAAAGAAAAAAATGCAAGGAGAACAGAACCGATCCTTGCTGCAGCTCTCCCGCAAAAACCCCCGAGTGATCTTGCATTTATGCAACTTTTGACAAGGACCAGCATGATCGGATTGGTAGGGCTCGGTGGCGATGCGGCAGCTGCCATCATGCAGTGTTGATGCAAGCCAGCAAACGGCCAAGCTCAAAAGATGCCAACCCAAAGTCGCGATAAAGGGATGGCATGATCGTGTACTCGTAGTGTGGATATGCAAAAAGTCGCTCCTGCTGTTCCTGGTTCTATTCTACTCGTACGCAATACAAATACTTTGCCCGCCTGTCAACGGGCTTTTGGCTCGTCGGCCTTCCGCCAGGGCGAGGGTCCCTCTTTCCTCTTTGGTCGAGCGGTGCATCAAGGGAGAGACGCGCTCTCAAGCGCGGCGGTTGACAATAGACCGCGACTACTCCGTACGATACAGTGTCTCACTGTGCGTCTCACTGTGCGTAACTGTCAGCGACTGACACGCGGAAGCACTTAAGCACTTGCCCCACTCTGCATCGCATCGCCAACTCTGCTCTGTGCCGCTTCATAACTCACATCGGTGACCTCACAGGCTATACTTTTATCAAGACTGATACAATAACAGTCACAAAAATCATAAATAAAGACTAGTGTTTTATTGAGCCCAAAATATGCGAGAAGACGCAATATTACGTCTGTCGTGCACAGGTAGGCGTTCTTTTGATTTTTACTTTTGCAGGTAGAACTAGCAATGCCTAGATCTCGCCTCGTGATCGTTATATATCCGCCTGGCCAGAGCCTGTCGTCTACGGAGTGCTGAAAACTACCACCGTTGGCTCAACTACGGTGGATAGCACAAGGGATATGGACTACGGAGAATCGTCTCATTTTCTCTTTGTTCTCTGATGCTATGTCAACCCCCTCCACGATAGTCAGGGCAAGCAGCAAGATTCAAAATTCTAGTAACTTAGTAGACGTTGACACTTGTAACTGTAAACTAGCAGCATTCCATCACAACAAAGGCGACGGTTGCCAGCCAGGGCGTACTACGAGTACATATAGCAGACGCCTCCCCATAAAAAAATGGGTTGTGAACTCGTTATGCATTATCCTATCACGATACTCCGGTTATGATGCTCGTAAAGACATAAGTGCAATGGGTATTGAAGCTTCATATAGAAAAGACAAATGACAAACGCCTCCAGAGTACCATGTACAAGCCCGTCCCGTGGGCAATATCCGGACATGTTCCGTAGTCCTTTTAAACTCCATTCCAGACAAAGATGCGAAACAACAATAAAGCAAAAATAGCACAACAACCAACAACAGTCAACAACAAGTAAACACGCCTCACATCTCCTCGGCCTCTTCGCCAATGGTCACCTTGGCCCGGTGGCTGCGGCTCGCCGCCAGCCGGTGCCGCGTCACCGAGTTCAGCTGCGCGCCGACCTTCTTCTCCATCTTGGCAATCTCCGCGTCGGCGTCCACGGCCTCGGCCTCGGCATGCTCGAGCACCAGCCGCCGGCCCAGCAGGTGCGTGTTGCGCAGCGCGTTCATGGCCGCGGCCGCCTCGACGGGCGTCGTGAATTCGGCAAACGCATAGCCGCGCGTGGTGTTGTTGAACTTCTTGGGCAAGCGAACCGACTGCAGCTTGCCATAGGTGCCGAGCAGCTTGCACAGGTCGGTGTGGTTGGCCTCGAACGGGATGTTCTTGACAATCAGCTTGCTGCCGTGGTTGATGGCCTGCTTCTTGGCCTTGTCGGCGTCGCGCCGCACCTCGGCGGCGTCCTTGGCCCCGCGGTGCGACACCTGCACCGTCAGCGTGTGGCCCTGCAAAATGTGGCCGTCCATGGCCTTGCAGGCCGCCTCGGCATCGGCCTTGGTGCGGAACTCGACGAAGCCGTAGCCCATGCTGAGCGTGTGGTCCGCCTTCTTGGGGTCCGGCTTGGTCTTGACGCGCGCGCCCACAAAGCCCGCCAGCCCCTGAAACGTCGACACCAGCAGATCCGTCGTCGTCGTAAAGTTGAGGTTGCGCACAAACAGCGAGCTCGTCGTCTTGAAGGTGCCGGCGGCAGCGGCAGTGCCTGCAGCCGCCGCCCCCTCGCCGGCGTTGTCGCCACCACCCTCCTCTGCCTTGAGCCCCTTCAAATCCAACACGAGATCGTCACCCTTCTTCTTGCTCGCCGTCACAGCATCGCGCAGGATGGCCGCCGTGTTGGCGCCAAACACGTTCTCGGGACACTTTTCCAGCATCAGCACCGAGTCGCCGACGCGCCGGTACGCCATCTTGGTGTAGGCCAGGCGGCCGTGTGCCGGCTGCGCATACTGCACAATGGCCAGCGTGCCGCTCGGCGGCATCAGCACGCGCACCACCGGCCCGTACTCCTCGAACATCTTGCGCAGCTCCTGCGACGACGTGCCGTGCGCGAAATTCTTGACCAGGATGCAGCTGTCGCCGCGCTTGGCCGTGCTCTTGAACGACTCGAGATCGACGCCGTTGGCCTCGAAATAGTCCTTGGTCTCCTCAATGACCGACGTCTGGCGCATAGCCTGCCGCACCGCCTCGTCCGACGACGTCGGGTCCATCAGCTCCGACTTGGACATGCCCAGCCGCTCGGCCATGGCCGAGTTGATCGCGTCCTGGTTCATAAACAGCGCGTTCCACGAGAACGAGCTCGTGGCCGCCTCGGCCTTTTTCCGCATAAGCCGCTGCTGCTTCAGCGGCAGCTTCGCCAGTGCAAACTCGTCCAGCTCGCCCGAGGCCGCCGCGCGCTTGGCCTTGGCCGGCAGAACGTGCAGGATGCGGCCCTGGAAGGTCTTGCCATCGGCATTGTGGAACGCGGCCAGAGCAACCTCGGGGTCGGCAAACAGGACCATGGCAAAGCCTTTGTTGGTGCCAGTGTTGGTCATGGGTAGTTGAACCTTGAAGAACGTGTTAGCCAGGCTCTGCATGGTATTTGTTGATCAACTTGAAGAAAGCAACACAATCCTGTTTGCCAATGCAAACATATCAGATACCGAGGCATCTACTAAAATTCTCGGCCCAAGGTTCTCATCATATGCCATTGGCATAAGCTGTCCCTATCTGGGGTTCATCATATGGATTGGTTGTGGGGGAGAAAAGGGGATGAGGGAACAAGGCAAAGTGGCTTACCTCCTGCACGGTACCAAAGGCCGAGAAATACTCCCGGAGGTCTGCTTCCTTTGCGCTGTACGGCAGATTCCGCACAAACAGCCGCATTGTCTTGCGGATCTGATCGACGGCCGATAGTGGCGCACTCGGTGCCACGGCTTCCGGTGTCGGTGCCGCAGCTTCTGGTGGTGTGTTGTCGTCGTCTTTCTTCTCGTCGTCCTTGGCGTCGGGCATGTCGTCGTCGGCGGCGGCGTCGTCTCTGGCATCGACCACCCGGACAGGCGCCGCAGCAGCAGGTGCCACGGCAGCCGGTGCCGACACGGGCTCCAGCTCGCTGGGATCAAGCAGGTCCAGAAGACGGTTGGTCCGCGACCGGAGCCAGTCGTCGTCCGTAGCCGTTGCGTCGAGCTTGGGCTGCAGCGGCACCACGACAGCCGGCGCTGCTGCTGCTGCTGCTGGTACCGCCGGTGCCTCCTCAATCGCCGTCGCCGTGATAGCCGCCACGCGTGTCACGGGGCCATCCGCCTTTGCGGGCTCGGCCGCCGCCGCCGCCGCCGGTGCATTAGCATGGGCCAGCTTGGCCTTTTTCGTAGAAATGGCCTGGTACTCCTCCTCGTCGCTCTCGGCGCCGGCGTCGTCGAACACGGCCATTTCCACGTCGCCGCCCGTGTCCACGTCCACCGCGCGGTCGCCCACCAGCACGTCAGCCGTGCTGCTGAGCCCGCCCTTGGTCTGCGGCTTCATCACCTCCAGGAACTCGCGCAGCTTGGGGTTGCTCGCCGGGTCGAGGTCCTCGCGCTTCCGCTTCTTGGCTGCCGCCGCCGCAGCCGTCTCGGTCTCGGCCTCGGCCTCGGCTGCCGGTTGTGTAGATGCCTCGGCGGGCGCGTGCAACTCGTGCATCCGCTGCATCTTGTAGGCGGTGGGCAGGGTCGGGTCGCTGATGGGCTTGGCCATCTCGACCGAGAGCTTCGACATGCGGATAAACGTCCGGTTAAAGTAGCGCACCGCGGCCTTGGCCTCTTGGGGCGACGCGTAGCCAATGAAAGCGATGCGGCGACGTGCAATCAGCTTGATGTCGGTAATGTGCCGGCCGCCGCCGCTGAAATGCTTCTGCAGCTGGTCCTCGGTGATGTTGGGCGGCAGGTTCTTGACAAACACGCGCGACGACTCCTCCACAGGTGTCGGCTCGGCGGCGGCAGCGGTGGCGGCTGCTGCATCCGGCGCTGCTGATGGAGCATCGACGGCGACATCCGACGACGCTGCCGCCTTTTTTGTTGTAGTCTTTTGTTTTGCCATCTTGGCTGGTGATATGGCAGACGGCATCGTGGAAATCTACATGTGTGCAGATGACCCGATGATGTGGAAAGGAGAGAGAGAGAGAGAGAGGAAACTTGAAAAAGAAACGGGGGTCAAAAGAGAATTTTCAGAAATGAGAGTCGAGTTCTCTTGCTGGCAGCAGAGACACCGCCCCCAACTCTTTTGCACTTTTTTTTTCTGCCAGATCTTATCGCAAAAGTGGATCATCCGGATTAACCGGGTCACCCATGCCGTCGCGGAAAATCAGGCAGAACTGACGTAAGCAGTCACAACGCGAGCCGAGGCGACGAACACGAGCTGCTAAGACAATACGAGTACAGCGCGACCCCAACCAGGCAGGACTCGAGCTTTTGTTTTTGTTAGCGTTAGCGGGTGCTGGGCCCCCCCGAAGCTGTGCCGCTGTGCCCGTGGTTTGTTGTTTTGCTCCCCTATTCCGCGCGACACCGCCGCCCACCGCCGCCTACACCACATCCCATCGCGATCCTCTTTTGCCCACAGGCCCAGCGACTGCCACCGATTTCGACCTATTACGCGAAACGCGCTCCCTTAATTCTCTAATAATATATCACACGCCCATTGCCAATCTTTGGTAATTGTCCCGGTACGAACGCTTCTTTCCTCCTTTTCTTTTATACACCCCCACCTTGCAGCAACTGTTGTTGGTTCTCGTGCCTTGGCCTGTCCTATCGCCATTGCTCTGCAACCTTGCTTTTGCCAGCTTTGCGCCGGATTGAGCATGCGCGGGGGGGGCCGCAGGTGCCAGCACGGTTGTGCGCTCGCAGTGGCACAGCATGCAAGAAGAAGAAGGCCGACGCAAATGTGGCGACCGTTGTCTCTTTTGCCACGTGCGCTCGCATACCGCCGGAACATGCACATTCTCTGCCCTTTCCGGACAATCCTTTGAGCATTTCCAAAACCGGAGCCTTCTTGACTGACCACTCCTTCTTCCCTGTTCAGTCTCTACCCTTCTTCAGCAACCGACACGAAACGCTCCTCGACCTCGATCACCATCCACCCCGACCATCGCCAGCAATATCACCCGACCGTAACGCGCAGCACTTACAACACTCTATAAAATGTCCGCCGAGGCAGGCAGCACGCCGGCGGCGGCGCGCGAGAAGCTGGAGGGTATGTCTGCGCGCAAAAGAGAATAGTCAGGCGAGCAATGTGATATGCTAACATACGCCCACATCCAGCTCAGATCAAGTCGGCAGACATGGTACGCGGCCAATGCCCTCCCGGCACCAGACGACTGCTAACACGAAACAGACCGACGAGATGCAGGCCGAGGCAATCGAAGTTGGTACGTGGACTCTGTCTTGTTATATCAGAGTCAGAGCCAGATACTGACCTTTATAGCACAAGAGGCAATGGCCAAGTTCACCGTTGAAAAGGTAGGTCCCCGGCAAGAGCCAAGGGAGACGTTCCATGCTAACAACCCAGGACATTGCAAAGCACATCAAGAAGACGGTACGCCACGACCGCAGCACCGCCGCGACGCCGTTAAGCCAGCTAACCTCTTTGTTTTAGTTTGACGACCGCAAGGGCCCGACCTGGCACTGCATTGTCGGCCGCAACTTTGGCAGTTTTGTCACGCACGGTAGGTTCTGCTGCTGGCAGGTCATGCTAGACTCTGCTAACATTCATCACCAGAGACCAAGCACTTTGTCTACTTTTACCTCGGCCACTGCGCCATCCTGCTCTTCAAGACCCAGTAAGGCGACAGGCAAGCTCGGCGACGCGTCCATTGAGCCAAGCAGAGTGGCAGCAGAGTTTCTTTCTAGGGGCGTGGAAACAGGGCGTACTTTACTCATTCTATTTCCTGGGCAATATGTATCTATCTTCTCATCCCGTACGCATATGTCATGATTCAACAAATGCCGGGTATCTGCTGCTGTGCGGGGCTTGTGCTAGGCCACGGTGTACGCAAAACGTCATGTTAAACATGTGTGCCTTTTAGTGGTATCTTATGATGCAATTCCGTATTATCCTTGTTGTCATTTACTTTCGTCATTCATTATTCTGTATATTTGTTCTCATCTGTTTCTATTATTTTTCATTTTGAATATTTCAAAAAAAAACCCCAAAAATTTTGAATACGGTAGTAATTAAATATAAATAAACAACTAAAGCATAATGTACAGCGTAGAAATGAAGTATGACGTTTGGTTGTCGAGACATAAACAACAAAAATGCAATTATTACTAAGCATTCACCGTTACACGTAAACTAGTCGGCATCGTCGATCTCACATTCCAGTACGAGACAATAGACTTCAGTAGCAATGTGCCAACGCTTGTTCATAAAAGTGCAAATTTTAGCAAGAAACAGACAGTGCAAATAAAAAGCTGTAATAATATTGGTATCATCAGAACGGAGCCTACGAGGGATCCTGGTGCTCCCTCTGCTCTCGTCCAGGCACTCGACTAGAAAAAGGAGTACGGAACTCAACGCAAGAAAGGAAGCAAAAAAGGTCAAAGCAAAAGCAAAAAAAGAAGAGCAAATCCAAACAAGTACGCTATCCCTAATGCTTTTTCTGTAAGTGTCCGGGGCCGTTGTTTTTTTCCCATGGCCACACTGGCCGGTGGCGGTAATCAATAATCAAATCATAAAAGAGCCCCGAGCCATCCTGGCTTCGCAGTCGGGCGTGAATCCCCTCGCCATTCCCTCATCTAGTCACACATTGTAACCTCTTCGTTAATGTCCCGCTTCAGGACTTCCAGCTTGCGGTGCATCTTAAGCAGGTCGTTGACGCGCTCCTTGGGCGGGCTGCTGCGGCTAGCAATGTCCTTGTACAGCGCCGCGTACTTCTCGTACAGCGTCTTAAACCGCTGAGCCTTGGCAACGAGGTCGTCGGGAAGAGACCGCTGTGTATGTGCCTGCTTCTTCACCTTACTGGCACTGTACGCATTGCTGCTGGCCTCGACCATCTTGCGCTTCCGCGCCGTGTTGCTCGACCCGATCGGCGGAACGCTCTCCTCGGATGACAGATCGAGCTCGGATGCGTTTGTCGGCGGGGATGCGGCCAGAGGCGACGACTTGGTCGGCGAAATGTTGCTGTGGTGGTTGTCGCGCGCACTGCTCGTGTGGTTGTAGCTGTTGCTGCTGCTGCTGTGGCCGCCAACGCCATTGCCGTTGCTCCGGGGCTTGCTGCTGCCGGTGCCGTTGGTGATGCCGTGGGCTTGGGTGCTGCTGCCGCCGTGACCACTGCTGCTACTGCTTCCATTGGGACTAGCATTGGAGGCACGTGGCCGCTGTGACGATGCTAGCGGCGGAAGACGGGCCGACGCTGCGGGTCTGTCGCGCGACTCGTGAAGCGACGAGAGAGGCTTCGCTGCTGGCTTGGTCGGCTTGATGCGCTTGCTGAGTGGCGTGCCGGAGCTGGAGCCACTGCTGCTGTCCCCGTCATCCTCGCTTTCGCGGAGCCGTTTCTTGGCAAGCGGCCGCGCGGTGATTTGAGGTTTGGCCTTGTCCTTAACGGGCGAGGGCTTGGCCTTGCGCACCGGAGGCGCAGACGGCGCCGACCGCTCTGCCTGTGCTAGCCGTTCCTTGAGAATCGACGCCGGAACACCCTTATTTGCAGCGGCCATCTTTGCGGCACTCGTTGCCGACGACGATTTGACAGTGGCGCCAGCGAGCTTCGACTGATGGACCGCTGCAGCCAGCGGCGCAGCCTCGGATGCCGAGTCTGAGTCCGAGTCCGTCACAAATTCCTTTGACTTGAACTTGGCTTGGGCTGCATTGCCGGCACGAGCTGCTGCTGCTGCCGCTGTGGCTGCTGATGACTTGACAGGAGAAACCCGGGACGGCGCAGAAGTGGGCGCCGTTGCTGCTGGTGTCGATCGCTTCTCCGTTGCTGCTGTCGTGGATTTCTTCTTTGTGGACAGCAGTCGCTTCTCCTGGGCCTCGCGTGCCGATACCTTCTTCTTCGCACCCACACCCGTGCCCGCCATCGCCCCTTGTCGCGTGGGCGAGAGCATTCGTTCCGACTCGCCGCCCTCCTCGTCGGTTCGGTTGCTTCCACTGCCGGTCTCGGGGCTGGCCTCGTCGGGCTTCTGAACGCGGGGTTTCGGTGCGGCCGTTCCCTTGGCGATCGACGCCTGCACCGTGCTCAAGATGATGCCTTGGCCACGCAACTCTGGTGCCAGCAGCTTCTCCCACTCTGGCTCAATTGTCGAAAGCCGCATTTTCTCAAACTGTCTCTTAGCGTTCTCCACTGCCGTTTCGCGTTCCTCCTGGCTAGCATAGTCGTGCCGCCAAACATCAAGCTCTCTCCAGTACTTCTTGCGAAGAACGTAGTTGTGCGTTTCCTCATCGAGATCAGCAACCTTGTCGAGTGCGCTGCGGAACTCGGCTTCCGATGAGCCGGGGTATTTGTTCCAGAGGTTATCGTAAGACTGCTCCTTGAAGGCCAGCTCGTGGATGATGGGCGAGCGGCTCTGTCGTGCCTTGACGGCGGCATCGGCTGGTGCAAGGGACGGAGACCCGGTACCACTCAGGGCGGGACTGGGTGATAGTGAGGTCCGACGCAGAGGCCCCTTCTTCAAAGGGCCATTGGCGCGTTTGGTGATGTTTGGTCTCGCGTTGGAGGCATGTGCGCTTCCCTCGATGACTCTAGCCCTATAGTTGGGGGGACACAGCATCGGTTAGCCACAGAAAATGCAAATTACCTCCCGTACAGGGTAGGGAAGGCGGAAAGACAAAAACAACAAAAAAAGCATATGCAAGGGGCCGTGACGAAGGAAAAAAGGCGGTGGCGCGTACTGTTTCTCATGTTTTTCGGCTTCTTTCTGCATCATGGAGACGCGAAGAGCAGCAATGTCGGTGTCGAGCCCGGCATTGGACTGGTGTGATTCTTGTGATGCCTTGTCGGATTCTTCGGCTTCTGGCGAGGACGCGACTTCAAAGTACTCGCCCTCCTCCTCTTCCTCTTCCTCATCCGAGTTTGTCTTGTAGATTGGGTATGGGAAGCCCAGTTCTGGTTTGCGGAAGAGAGACATGGCGAGTTGTGGTAGGCGCTCGGCACCGGCAGAGGATCTGGTTGGGTTTGTTTGAAAGAGCTCGATATCGTCGGTCCCGTCTTCAAAGGCTGGTTCGATACGGTGTGTCGAGGAACCGTATTTGATTGTCTAAAGAGTTAGTAGAGCTGCGTCAGGTGCACACACAGGGCTGACACGCACCGGCTTGTTGCCCAGGGACAGGCGAATCTCCTGCCCCCGGTTGGCAGCCTCAATCATGCCGTCAATGACATCGTCGCCCAGGTCCAGGATAAACGACTGGGTTGGCAGATGGGCATTGGCCTCTGAGAAGTCCTCCTCCAGCTGGAGGCCGGCACGGGGGATTTGGAAAGTCATCCCGGACACCGACCAGCAACCAGAGAGACTGGGGAACCACGGTAGGTGCTGGTTGTGCGGTTATACGGAGTTGTTGGCCGTTGATCGTATGTTCATGTACAGACGCGGTTGTGTCGAGCGTGTTTGGTGGATTTGAAAAGGTAGAGAGGAAGAAAAAAGGACGCCTAAAGTGTGTCGAAGGGGCGAAGTAGAGTATGCCGATGGTCGGGAACTTTGGCAGACACGGTACAGAGCTGTGTACGAGTAGATTGACGTGCAAGCTGCCGGCGAAGAGCGTTGTTTAGAAGAGAGATGGAGGGAGAAGCGTGTAGCAGCAAGTTTGTCGGTAAGCGGAAGGATAATCGAGCTGTGTCGGGTCGGGAGGAAGACGGAGGGCGTTGGTTACATAAAAGCGAAGCGAAAAGGCGGGAGAAGGTGGTGGAGAGGAGAAAGGAGAAAGTGAGAGAAAGACGGAGGGAGAAAGAGAGAGAGGGAGAGGAGGACGAAAAGAGGATCTGCAAGTTGAAGGTGAAAGGAGAGAGAGAGAGAGCAGAGAGTGGTGGATTTGCAGAGGGAAAGAAGGCGAGCGTCGGAAGAGGTAGGATGACAAACGAGAGACAAGAGGAAGACGAAGAGGACCAGAGGACGTGACGAGGAAGGAGAGGACAGGAAGAGAGGGAAGGTGCGAATGCGGAAAGGAAAGAGAGGAGGTCGTGATGAAGAAAGCCGGGGCGAGAGTTGGGTGTGCATAGTGCGTACTCAGTAAGAACGCAAGTAGGGTGGTTCGCACCTTCCCTGTAGGACCCTCAATGGGCGGGTACGAGTACAAAGTACCTCCAATACTGGCGTGCGTACGGGTACTTGCCCGTTGTTCATTGTACCGTAGCGGGCTAGTACTCACAGTCGTATTGCCTAGGCCTCTGCCACATGCAGCCTACTTCCTGAATAGGCAGAGGCAGGTACTCGTCCTTTGTCAGGAACGAATAATAAAGAAAGTTGGTGACTGTATGGCGGTACTCCTGTCGGGGGGGCTCTCGTTGTCTACGAGGTATGATTATCATTGTCATTGGAACAATTACCTAAGAGGTACTCGTACTGAGTAAGGTGCAGTCGAAACGGAAGGCGGCAGGAAGGTGCGAGACAGGCTACACGAAAAGGAAAGAGCACCCAGCGACACACTGTGTACGAGTACGAGTAAGAAACCGGCGAGTCCTCCGTCCTTGGACGAAGCACATGCGTGGGACGACAACACAACAACACACCACAGCAAAAGACTCGCAGCACACTCTACGGACTACGCCGTACAACTCATTACGCACTACGAGTACTCCGTACTCACACGAGGTACGAGTACTCGTACCTGTTCCGTACATGGCACAATAGTACGAGGGTCGCGCGCTAGAGCAAATGCAGATCCACTCTTACCTTTCTAGGTTGGAAAGTGGAGAGAGGGAGGAAGCGTAGCGGGCAGGAGCCCAAGCACGAGGTTCCTCCGTAATTCTACCGCCTACGAAAGGTAAATAAGAGCAGGACAGACGCACGACCAAGGAGGAAATAGGGAGGGAGGAGGCCTAAGGCTACGATGCAAGGGATATGAGCGAACAACGGGGAAGGCTGCGGTGACGAAGACGGCGAGAGAGTGGGGGAACAAGGCCGGACTGAGGAAAGAGAAAGGACTGAGAGGACTGAGAGAGCAGACAGAACTGAGAGAACAGAGAAAAAAAGACCCGGCAAGGGCGAGACCAGAAAAGACACTGCAGCATGCACGCTGCCGAATATGGCGAGGAGCGAATCGCATCGCGGCACCGTGAGACAGCACTGTGAAATCAGGACGGCGTGCGGATGACTGGCGGATGGAGCAGAGACAGACCCCAAAATGCGTGCACTTTTGCACTTGCCACATTGGTGCGTTGCCGGGCAGGGCCCAGGCCATAGCGGGCTTAGCGGGCGTTGCCAGCAGGCGCTATTGGAAAATGGCGGTGCTACGTACTCTTTGCTTGAGAAGCTGACGAAGAAAAAGAAGTACTCGTACTCAAAAAATAAGCGGCGTGTATCGATCATTTCGAGTGCGAAATACTCGTACGGAAGGAAGCTGGGAGGATGTGACGAGGAGATGTCGATGTCGTAATAACAAGACCACGGGCACTCTTCGGAAGCTAGCTGCCAACTTGGCAAGTCCATGGGGTCGTATCTCGGCTTGTACCGTCATGCCACTGGCTTTTTGCTGCCATCATGATGCGGGATATGATCATACCGAGTACGCAAAAAAAGAGTGCTCCGTAGTACGGAGTACTCGCACCCGTACGAGTACGAGCAGATCGTGAACAGAGTGAGAGAGAAGGACAGACTTGAAAAGCCAAAAAAAAAAAAAAAAAAAAGAGAAAAGCAAAGAAAAAGAGAGAAGCAAAAAAAGAGAAAAGCCCCCAAAAAAGGAAACAAAAGAGTGGCTAGACCGGGATCACGCCCCGTTAGACAGCCGACGGGCCGGGTGGAGCACGTGCGAGGGCTGGGACGCACGGATACATGGCTGCTGTGCAAAATAGGCAGGCGCAACAAGTCACTGCCAAGTACCCTCGACTGTGCATCCGTCCAGGGCCTCTGCAGTGGGACAGCGATCGTATGGGTCATGAGGGGAAACGCCGTCAAAAGGTCAGGAGAAGACTGGACGAGACGTTGTCGTGCGGCAGGCACTACGGAGTACTCGTACGGAGTAGGTATTGGTGCATGCCATATGCATGCGATACTAGGGTACAACGACTGCATAACGAGGGATGAATACCGTTGAAAGAGAGGAAGAAAAGGAAGAAGAGAAAGAGGAAGACGGGCAGAAAGAGGCGGCCGGGCTGACTTGGAACGTGGTACGAGCGAGTACTCGTACTCGTAACTCATACCGGTACTATTGTACATACCGTACGGACTTTGTACCGTACTGCATCAGCTGACTGCAGTGCGGTCGACGTCACTGTCCTCAGCTGTTGGGCAAGTTACGGTCAGTGCGAGCAGATGCGACCAGTCAGCAATGTGATGGGATAAATCAGCCGCTGCGGGCGATCAGTGAGTTGGCAAGCACAGGGGAGCAGGGTGTTGGGCAAGGCGTTGAGCAAGGCGAGGAGGCGGCAAGGCGGGATGGCGGGAAGGCGGGCAAGACGAGCACACCACGGCGAGTGACTGAAAAGAAACGCCGGCGAAAACACTCCGTAGAGAGGCTCGTACGGAGTATCCGTACTCCGTACGAGTAAGTAGAGAGACTCGTAAAGTACTCATACTCAGAAAGGATTGGCAACCAGGCTTAGTCAGCCGGTGACACAGCGGCGCCACTCTCAGCTGCCGGGATTTCTTTCCCAAAGAACGCCATACTACGCGAAAGTCGTCGGCGACAAAGCCGGCAAATCACCAATCGGTAGCGTCGGCTACCAAAACTCGACGCATGGAAAATCAACATAACAGAAAAAAAAAAAAAAAAACTCGGTCTGTCTACTCGTACTCAGTACTCCGTACTTGGGCTGGGGGGTTCGTTGCCTAATTGCGCATAGCTCCGTGCAGCGTTCCGCGTCTGCATCGGTCACACTCTGATTCGAGGGACCTTGCGTCTGGATATCTGCCGACCGATGAAGCCCCAGTTGGTCGTCGTGTACTCCGTACGAGAGTATCTTTACAGTAGGCGACTGAGCTGCAGGTACTTTTGCCACGCAGACGGTGTGTACCTAGCACCGGAGTAGATCGGCATAGTGATTACTAGCAAAATGTACTTGTGTTGGGGACTACTGAGTACTTCGTACTGTGTAGGGATGTGGAGGATGGGCCCGTAAGTTCTCGGGTCTGCTAGCAAAACTGGTACGAGTAATGGACGGTAGAAACGACAAGAAAAGGCTGGGCAAGTCTTGGAAACCGCGCCTCCGAATGAGCCTTTAAGTGATGGACTCGTGATATGGCAAATCGAACGAGCAATATTGAGATAATTTACAGTTGGATGAAGCCTTTTGTTTGATTTATCGTACATTTGATTTGACTTTATATATTTTAAACTACTTATCCTCCGCAGGAAGGCCGAGGGATGGATATGAGGCAGAGGAGCATTAGTACGGAGGTGAGGAGCCGGAGGAGAGGAGGAGGCGGTAAAAGAGGGGAGACAAGAGGAAGAAGAGAGCGAAATGGGCAAGGGTCAAGGAAAGTGAGATGACAGATGATATTTTGTATGGAGTAAAACCACCGCATCATGGCACGGTAACTCACTTCCGTATGACTGACCGGCGAGAAATGGACACGGCAGAGTGCGTCGGGGAGGACTCGTACTCAGTGCAGCTGGGATGTTATGCTATTATTACACAATTTAACAGCTGCAGCAGTACGAGCAGCAGCACAGGCCATCAAATGCCACGGACTACAGATCATACGGAGTACTCCGTAGATCCCACAGACTGTACTCGTACGGAGTACTCAGTATGGCACAGATGCCAACAATAACAGACAAACAAACAAACAAGTACTCCGTACAAAGTAAACAAAAGTAAATACACACGGAGCAGTAGATAAACAGCAACTAGGCCGGAACAAATACGGAGTAGAAATGGGCAATCTTGTGGTGGAGCAGACTTGATTAATCGGAACATAGGAGGGCCTCCCAAGGTGCTGTAATTATGTCATTTGGCCAACGTATGCCCGGAAACAGAAGACGTGCTCGACCGCCTCGTTGGTGCTCCTTCAGCTCAGGCGTGTCAAGCGTGGCAAGTTAAGGCGTTCACGGAGCACAAAGTACGAGCATCGAGGCGCCCAAGGCGCCTACTCAGTACAGTAGGCGTAGTCATACGTGTACCCAAAAGGAGACCTGACTGACTTGTGCATTTCCTTCCCTCTCACACTCGTACGAGTACACGCATCCCTGAGAAGAGCCTCCTTGAAACCCCAGAGGCGGCCCCTAGCGGCCAGAGCCAATAGCCGCGCCGGACGTTTGATTGCTTGGGCTGTGGGTTTCGTCCCAAGCTTAATTACCCAGGGATGACGGTAGCCTACCAGGTCGATGCTTTTCCAGAAGCCGCTCCCAGCGCAAAGCAGGTGGCTTGTCTTGATCTGCAATGGCTGTGATGTTGGCTGATCGCGATCAAGGCGGCAATTACAACCTTGAGGCGACCCGTTGCGGCAGCCCATTGTTTCTTTTGGCGGCTACTCGCGTTCTGGGCATCGTCTACGACATACGAGTATGCAATCTCGAGTCGACTCCAACGAAAAACAACTGATTAGCAAACAAATTCGCAGAGACGAGCATCAAAAAACGGCCCCAACCAGCTGTCTCACCCTGCGTACGAAGTAGTACGTTGTGTAAATAAAGACGAGAGTGATAGCCCCATCCCCTGCCTGCGACACTGATGTGATCCACCGCTAGGCATGAATACGAGATGGGCTCTGCTGAATCGCAGTAACGGAGTACTCCGTAGACAAAAAAGCACAGCCCAGATGCATACGAGTAGAGATACCCACGCATTGACCAGGCAAGGCAGCAGGGCGTATTCCTCAATGTCATTCCTCTGTTTAAGCATATGAAGCACGTATCAGATATCAGATTGAGACGCAGGCTGCTACGGTGCGTACGTTTTTTTTTTTTTTTTTTTTTTTTTTTTTGTATTCATACGGAGTACTCGTACTTTGGCGTGATTGCTGATCCGTCACTAAAAAAAGAAGAGTAAAACGAAAAAAGACAAATGTCACAAAGACAAGCAAAGAGAAAGGAGCGAGAAAGAGGAAAGCATACAAAACACAATCTATTCAAAGCTAGACGGCGAAGCCATGAAACAAAGCGGCACATTGGAAACATTGGCCAAGACGACGGATGAGGAGGACGCAAGCCTACGAGTACAAAGCACAAAGTACACATCAGCCTGCCATGCAACTGTTGCACACACAGAAAGAGAAAGAAAAAAAAACGTCACTGCGCGTACAACGTAGCGTGCAGCAGTGCGTACTACGGGACATGCAGGCTGGCCCTGCAAGGACATTGGCTCGACCAAGAATGAGAGCAGACCAAGAGGCCAAGAGGAGGGAGGAGGGAGGATGGGTGCAGGATGACAGCATCTGACGGACGGCACGGGCAATGCCACCTCGCCCGGATGCACGGTCCAGTGGCCAGCTCAACTGCATGCTCGTTCGTTGGTAGTTGACAGCAATGAGGCTCGGGATGTGCGTCTTACATGGGTGGCTTTTGAGTACGGAGTACTCTTTCTTATTGCCTAGACAGGCACCGCCGCATGCCAGCCTTGCCGACTTGGGCTGTCTTGTCTGTCTTGTGCGTTTTTCCCAGACTTTGTCTGATGCTGCGGTCCACTGATACGAGTACTCGTACTGAGTGGTCGGCGGCTGCGAAATACGAAGCGTACTTCCACTCCTTCATCCCAAATCGAATTGCACCTGTGTCGCACCATCTGGTTTCTACATCTCTGGCTGCATCTCTAGAAATCCTGGCAACTGACAAAAATGACATCGGTTGCACTGATTGTAGAATACGAAGTACATGTGGTGCATCGTTGCATATAGGCGAGTATTTACTTGCTAGCAGTCAGTCTTGTACGCAGTACTCGCACTCGTACGCAGTTATCGTATCCCCGTATCGACCTATCGGGCAGTACACTGAGTAGGCACATGCTGGTTTTGGAATAGGCACAACTAATACCATACCGCCTCTTGAAGTGCGTCCCTTGCTGCAGTATCGTTTGCTGCAGTATCGTTTGCTGCCTCCTTCCTCTTTCAACCACAACGGGGCACGTACACACCTTTTCGATTGACAGTTGCCACCCTGCCAGTGCGTACGAGGATGATGCAGTCTGTACGAGTTGGGATGACGGACGATCTAAGAGGAAGAGGAAGGCCTACTCCGTACTAAGCATGATCCTTTGGCATAGTCCTTTGCTTGAAAAAGCACTCCTGTCGGCAGCAGATAAGACGAGATGGACTGTACTCGTACTCCGTCGTCCGTGGGGGCTGTTGGGGGCGATTGCGGTGAGAAGAGCATGAGAAGTAGGGGCAAAGAGGAAAAAGACTCGTACGACTGGTCGTGGCAAGAATCGTGGCAAAAACGTCGTGGCAGAGCGTCGTGGCAGAAGGCATTAAAAAAAGGAGAGCCATGTACCAAACCGAACAAGGCGAGAACGAAGGCCATAAAGAAGGCCATCTACCAAAACGAACAAGGCGCGAGGCTCAGGCTCAGGCTCAGGCGAGCGAGCGAGGCGAAATAAACGAGGCGGTCCTTGAAAGGAAGGCATGCCCGATACCCATAGAGACAGCAAGCTGAAAGTAGACAACGATAACATTGTGCCACTCGAGAACGATGGCGAGACACGGAGGGACGTGGTACAATGTGTGCAGCGAATCCCAGACATGTCGTGTTTACAGGACGACAGATGTCTGATGGGTCTGGATCGATCGAGCACTCAGTTGCTGTTTGATTGTTGATGTCGTTGACGTTGACGTTATTGATGTCATTGTTCATGAGATGAAATGACTTTGATGTCATGCCAAGTCTGTCACCATCTCAAGTTTTATATACTCTACCGTCTCATTACTCGTACTCTGTACTCGTACACTAGTAACTACTGAGTGCATCGCATCGACCATTGCGTTGCCGTGCTGTTGTTTCACACGACCCGCCCCGGGCCCGGCTCGAAGCCTATTTGCTGGACACGAACGTGTCTTGCCTCTGCTTGTCTCTCAGTCTCAGGCCTCTCTGCCCCAGTGCCCCATGGAGCACAAGACTGTATGGAGTAGAGCATCATTCGGAGTAGAGCAATCAGGAATAGAAACGAAGAGGATGCCTCTTGGATTGCTGGCAATAGACGACAGAGAGCAAGTGAGACATAGTGTACTCGTAGATGAGCAGTAAAGACAGCGCATAAGAGCTGCTTACATAATCAACCGTGCTACCCAATCAGCGCGTGTTCCCTCGCGAGACCGTCTCCACAGGAGCTCTCGATCGCGAGACGCACATCGGCTGCACTACAGCGACAAGAGTCGTTTGCTCCTCTCTATTACTGCCTCATCCTTGTGGCTCATACGTTTCCCTATTCGGAAGAAAACCCGGTCGCAGCACAGCGGACTGCCATGGCAGTCATTTCCGAGGACGACGACAAGACACCGGCGTCGTCGTCGGACGTGCAGTCGACGACGGACGACTACGAGGGCGACGAGGGCGAGTCGTACCCGGGGGAAGACGACGACGACGTTGATCTGGGTGGCGGTGGCGGCGGCGGCGGCGGCGGCGGGATGGGCGACTATGGCGGCGATCACGGGTTTGACGAAGACTCGGAGTTTGACGACGATGATGACTTTGAGGACGGCGAGTTTGACGACGAGGAGGGGGAGGACGAGGACGAGGGCGGCTTCGAGGAAGTTGGAGGGGTCGGAGCCACAGGAGGGTTCGACGACGACAGCAGTGACCGCGTGCGGTCCGAGCCCATGTCGTCGGCAGCACCGCAGCAGCAGCAGCAGCCGCCGATGATGCCGCTGCCGCAGCACAACTTTGCGCCACCCTTTTACGGCCGCCCGCCGACGCCGCTGCCGCCGTCGCCGTCGCTGACGTCGCTGCTGCGGCCGTCGCGCCCGACGACGCCCGACGCCACCGACGACGAGCTCGAGCCCGTGCCGCGCGCCGCACCCAAGGTCCCGACGTACGAGTACTATGGCTTTGTGCTGTATCTGTTTTCGAGTCTCGTCTTCTTGATGTATTTGCTCTGGAGCTACCTGCCGAGCCCCTTTTTGCACGCGCTCGGCATCTACTACTACCCGAACCGGTGGTGGAGCCTGGCTATCCCGAGCTTCTTGGTCATGACGCTCGTCTACATCTATGTGGCGCTCGCGAGCTACAACACGGAAATCTTGACGCTGCCGCTCGACAGCCTCGAGACGATTGTGGACGGCGCGGCCAAGCTGGCGGCCGTGGACCACGACGGGTGGGTGGTGGTGATTGGCGGCAGCGACGGCAGCCAGGTGCTGGGCCGGGGGCGGACGGCGGGCGACGTGCAGCAGCAAAAGGACCAGGGGCAGCGGCGGCAGGCGTCGTTTGGACAGCAGCAGCAGCAGCAGCAGCAGAAGCAGCAGCAAAAGTCTTCGTTTACACACCGGCGCGCACCATCGTCACCGTCACCACCGCTGGGCAAGGCGGCGTCGTGGCGTGACCGGTCGGCCAAGAGCCGGGACAGCCGGGACCGGCGGAGCAAGAAGACGGCGACGGCGGGTGCGGGCAGCAACGGCGGCGGCAGCAACGATGGCAGCACGCGGGCGTCGACGACAACCCCCGAGGACGGCATCACAATGGGCCGTGGCCGGGAGTGGGGTGTGCGCCGGACGGAGGCCGGCAACAACAACGGCAACAGCAACGGCAACGGCAGCGACGCCGGTCCGGGCTATGGCTACGTCAGCCACCGGTCACCGGGCGACTGGAACCGGCTGTGGAATGTCGGCACGGACGCGGTGATGGACATTCCGCTGGCAGGCGTTTGTGAGGTGCTGTATGCGTAGTCGTCTTTGTCTGTTAAGAGATACCCGACAGTAAATAGATGTGTAAGCAATTAATCCATGTACGAGTACTGCTGTATTGGTATGAGTGTCTGCGTGCTTTCATACTCGTAGACAGCGATATGGACGACTGTTGTAGAGGCAAGTACACTCGCTGGTGTTTTACTAGCTAAGGTACTTGCTGCTCATACCCCACTAAAACCCAGCCTTACATAATGCGCGCTTCTTGAACGCGACGTGAAAGGGAGCAAAGACGAATTGCAGTCGCAAGAAGCCAGCAGCACAGCCCGACCACGGCACGACGGTACGACGACGACGACGACGAAGAAGGACGAGAACTGGGCACTACGACCGAGCGCATTCAGTCGGGGATCTCAATCGTTCTCTTCAATTGAATCGCAACGAGGCTGAAATCGCAATTGCTAGTTTGCGACATTGACATCGACTGCGACGACGACACAAACGACGACACGACACAACTCGACTCAACGACAGTCAACAACTGAGCCTTGAGCTCCGCTACCACCAACCACAATGGCCAACCAAATGCTGACGTCGGCCAACCAGCCGACCGACGTCTACGGAGGAGGTGAGACAAGGCGACGACGAGACACAGACGACGAGACGTGCTAACAACAACCCAGACGAGGTCTCGGCCCTCGTGCTCGACCCGGGCTACTGCCACACGCGCGCGGGCTATGCGGGCGAGGACGTGCCCAAAGCCGTCGTGCCGTCGTTCTACGCGCACCTGCCGGCCAGCGACGCGCTCGGCGGCAGCACCAGCAGCAAGCCGGCGCGCGACCTGTTTGGCGACGAGGTGCTGATCCCGCGCGACGGGTTGGCGGTGCGCAACTACATGAGCCGCGACACGGGCGTCGTCGAGGACTGGGACGCGGCGGTCAAGCTGTGGGAGCACGTGCTCGTCAGTCGTCTGCAGCCGTATGCCCAGCGGGAGGCGTTGCAGAAAGAACGGGAGAAAGAAAAGCCGGCGACCGATGGCGAGGCGATGGAAATCGACGCAGAGACCTTGGAGAGCGCCGACAAACCCCTGGTCGAAAATCCTTTACTGATGACCGAGGCACCGTGGAACACGGGCCGCGCGCGCGAGCGGGCCATTGAGACGGCCATGGAGAGCTGGGGCACGCCCGCCTTTTGGCTCAGCCGGACACCCGTGCTGGCGGCGTTTGCGGCCGGCAAAGCATCGGCGCTCGTCATCGACGTCGGCGGCGCCGGCACCAACGTCACGGCCGTGCACGACGGGCTGGTGCTGCGGCGGTCCGTGCAGCGGTCGCCGGCCGGCGGGCTGTACCTGTCGGGGCAGATCCGGGCCATGTGGCAGCAGCAGCAGCAGCAGCAGGCGACTCCGGCACCCTTGACTACCGTGGTCCCCTCGTTCATGGTCGAGAGCAAGACGCCCGTCGACGCCAACGCGCCCGCCCAGGCCCGCCTGCGCCAATTTCCCTTCCAGGTGCAGGCGTCGTTCCGCGCGTACGAGGAGGAGCGCGTGCTGACCGAGTTCAAAGAGTCGGTGGTCGAGGTGTGGCGCGGACCCGGCCGGTATGCATCGTCGCCGGGCAACGAGGAGTTTGTCAAAGCGCAACCCGGCCGCGTCTTTGAGATGCCCGACGGCTACAACCAAATGTGGCGCGAGCAGCGGTTCCGCGTGGCCGAGGGCATGTGGGACGAGGGGGCGGCGTACACGAACCCCCCGGTGGAGGATTCTTCTTCGACTTCGACGCCGTCCTCGTCTCTCTTCGCCCCCCCACCCCCGCTGACCAAGAACCAGACGATCCCCGAGCTCGTGCGCGCCGCCATTGGCAACGTCGACGTCGACCTGCGGCCGCTGCTGCTGAGCAACGTCGTCGTCACGGGCAGCACGAGCCTGCTCAACGGCTTCAACGACCGGCTCAACACGGAGCTGACGGCGATTTGGCCCGGTGTCAAGGTCAAGATCCACGCCGCGGGCCTCACGAGCGAGCGCCGCTTTGGCGCCTGGGTCGGCGGCAGCATCCTGGCCAGCCTGGGCACCTTTCACCAGATGTGGATTTCGCGCGCCGAGTACGAGGAGAACGGCGCCGGCATTGTCGAGAAGCGGTGCAAGTAGTTTTTTTCCCTCTGTATCTAGTTTTTCCAATTATGCAAGTACTATATCCTGAATTGTCTGCTACCACTGATTCCATCGCTCCCACACGTCGACAACCTCGTCGGGCGTGGCGCTGCTCCGGTCGACGACCAAGAAATGCGTGTAGCACGCACTCGTAATGCACGCGTGGTTGGTCCAGATCTGCAGCCGCTGGCCCAGCTCCGGCGTCGGTGCGGGTCCGGCGGCCCCCGCCCACGACAAAATACCGTGCTCCTGGCTGACGCGGCTCACCTGCCACCAGCCCTTGCCGCCGTTTTCCGTCGAGGGAAGCCGCGGGAAATCCTCGCCCGGAACCGCCATGATGCTGTCTTCCTGCCCCTCCGCCCACGGCTTCACAATGCCCAGCCCCGTGTACGCCGGCGCACCCACCGGCACGTCCTTGACCGTCTCGCGACTCAGGCCCAGGCAGCCCACATTGACCAGCACCTCGTCGCCAGCCGTGCCACGTCCTCCGCCCTCACCTCCCGGGTAAACAGACGCCACATCCGCCAGCACCGTCAGCGCAATGTCGTCGACCGCGGCCGTCCCCGGCGCCGGCGCCCACGAGTGCGTCGCCAGCTGCTGCAGGTCCAGCACGGGCTGCACGCCGGCGTGCACCTCGAGCTCGTAGCCTTGCGCCTTGAGCGACGCCAGCTCGGCCTGCAGGCGCGTGCTGGTGTCGGTGCTGGCGGTGGCGTTGACGAGGCCCGGGTGCTGCAGCGTTGCCGCCGTCGGCGAGGCGCCCACCGACAAAATCAAGTTTTGGTGGCTGCCGTCGCCACGAACTTTTGCCACCTCCTTGGCCGCATCGCTGAGCGCGGCAAACTCGCTGACCAGGTGCGTCATGGCCGCCCAGGGCGCGCGCGCGTCGTACGAGTGGCCCGCATGGCAGTACAGGCCGTACCAATTCAGGAGGCGTGCATCACCGTCCCCAGCCGAGGCCGACGTCGCCGCGTGCAGCGTCTCCAACAGAGCCGTGCAGTGCGCCGTCCCCAGCACGACCCCCGCGCGGTGCGTGCCCATGTCAATCTTGACAAACACGTGGATCGTCGTGCCGGCCGCGCGCGCCACGGCCTCGGCCACGGCCACCTGCCCCGGGTGGTCGACAATGACCGAGACGCTGCCGCCCGGTGCGAGTCCGAGTTTCTGGGCCACAGCAGCAAGCCGCGCCACGGCCGACGCATAAATGGGGAACCCATACAGCATGTTGACCTCGCGCCCCGCCGCCTGGTACTCGAGCAGCAGCGGCAGCACATGCTCGGCCTCGGCCAGCGTCGACACGACAATGCGTGCTGGCAGACTCGAATCATCGTCGCCCAGCTGCAGCCGCGTCAGCTCAATCGTCTTGTGCGTCTTGATGTGCGCGCGCCACTTCAAGTCCATGGCCTTGACGGCGGCCAGCATGCGGCTGCAGTTGCGCTGCACGGCCGCGCGGTCCAGCACGGCCGCCGGCACCGGCAAGGACGGGTCGCTCAGGCGTTTGCCAATGTACTCCATGTTGTTGTTCTTGCTGTAAGAAAAGAAAAAAGAACGAGAACACTGGCCGTCCTTATATCTGCCGGACTGCGCCGAAAGCGCTGCTTCACGGCCATGTCCCACTAATGCGTCCAGCCAGTGGAGCTTTCGTTATCGTGGGCGGGGAGAACTGCGCCTGTACTTTGTACGGCGTGCGCAGTAGCTCAACTTGTTCATCGACGTTTGTGTGGCCGCCGGTGCTAGGTGGGGGTCAGCTGACCCCCATCCAGCCGAGAGATAAAGGCCGATTCCACGCCGGCTGAACGCCGATGAGATGAGGGGTGAGTATTAGTCATCCGTCATCCTTGGGGTCAACCTACCTGGTGCACGAGTACGAGTATCACTCGCACCTGCCACGGAGCCGTCGCACCGCCTCCGATGACGCCACGAGCCGGGTGCAAGCCCTGCCTCTTGTCGCGTTGCACTGCGTCGCCCGAGCCCCTTGCCAATCTCAATGCCAGCTCGTACTCTGTACCCCGTACAGCCCAGCAAACAGAAGAAAATAAACGACGGCGGAAAACAATGATTTTATAGAAAGACAATATGGGAAATCAAAGCAAAGTCAAGCACACAAGAAACAAACAAAGCAAACGCCATTCCATGCTCGTTAAAGAGTACAAGAGGCCATCTCCAAAAGAAATATAAAAACATGTCGCGAATCAAGTAAATGGAGTGCTGAATGAGCAGATGGCATCTCCTCGATGACAAGTAACCAAAGGCCGATCAAAACGTCCCACGAACACGCTGATCAAGCCCAACTCCCTCCCTCCCTCCAAGATTAAAATGGATAAATAACCGGACAATGAGAAGAACGCCTAGAGAACGCGAGCACACGAGCACGCGAGCACGCATCTAAGGATCGACTTTGACTCGCTTGGCATCGTTGCTGTCGGCGGGGTCCGACGACGCCGCACCCGCGCTGACCTCGGGGCTCTTGCGCTTGTTGGACACAGACACGTCGTCGCGCAGGAAACTCGGCCCCGTGCCCACCACCGGCGTCGCAAAGTTCAGCGGGCTCGGCAGTGTCGTGCTGTTGTTGGCGCGTCCGTAGCCCCATTCGTTGTAGAAGCTGCTTGGGCTCGGCAGCAGCTCGCCGTTCATAAAGTGCGACGGCAGCGCCGACCCGGGCGTCTCAATGTGCAGGTTGCTGTTGCTGCTGCCCACGCTGTTGCTGCTGTTGCCCGTGCCGCCGCTGCCGTTGCCGTTGTTGCTGTTGTTGTTCTGCGGAGGGTGTGGCCGTGCAAACGGGTTGGGCGGGCCCGAAGCACCGGCCGACAACAACGACGACGCCGACGGCGAGGGCGGCGGGAGAACTATGCCACTGTGCGGCTCGCCGCTTCGCCGGATCCCCGTCGTCACCGACTCCCCCGTGTTTCGAGACGACGCCGACTCGCCCGTGCCGGTAGCGCTGTTGTCTTCCGACCCGTCCGGCGGGATCTCCACCCTCAGCCGTGGACGCGCCGGGCCGCCTGCAGGCCGCAAGCTGGTCTGGCTGTTTTGGCGCGACGGGGGCGTAAACGTGGCTTCGGGGATTGACGACATGGATGCCCGCGTCTTGGGCTGCGGCATCTGCTGTGCCGTGCTGTCGCTTGCTTTGGCCGTGGGCGGAGACGATGTGTGGCTGTTGCGCGATGGCGTGTTGCCCGCGTCCATCGACAGGGCCCGCGGACCTGCACCGCCAGTGCTTGCGCTGCCGTTGCTCTCCATCTTGCCCGAGTCGCCGCGGAAGGCTTCCAGATGCTGCGACAAAATCGACCGGCTCTCGTCAATGGGTGTGAATATACTATAATTCTGGTGCTTCCTTTGTGGCAGCTTCTTGACTGTCCAGTCTTCCGTCTTGGGCTCCACGGGTGTAGGCGGTTGCGGCTCCTGGATCTGCGGCTGGGACTGTGATGCAATGGGCGGGCTCGGCTGCTCGGACGGTTGCTGCTGCTGCTGCTGCTGCTGCTGCTGTTGCTGTTGCTGTTGCTGTTGCTGTTGCTGTTGCGGCGGCGGTGGCGGCGGTGGTGGCAAGAGCGAGCCAGCATGCGGCGTGGACGACCGAGAGCCTGGGTGTGCGTGTGCTGCCAGCTGCTGGGCGTGTGCCTGCGGAGGGGATACCGAGTGTCGCTGTTGCAGCTGCTGTGGTGGTGGCGGTGGCGGGGGAAGAGAGCCGGCCTGTGCCCCCCCGTGTTGTGCCGGGAAGCTGGGCGGAAGAGAGGCTGGCCGTTCATCGACATAGTGCTGCATTTGTGGGGGAGGCGCGTGCGTGGTCGGAGGAGGGGCATACGGGTATTGCGGCCCGGCCTGGGTGATGGGCGGCATATTGTGCTGGGCCTGCGGGTTGTAGATGGACGGGTGCGGCATAAAGGCGTAGCCGTTGCCCGCTGGCCCGGGCTGGGGAAGGCCAGAGGGTGCGGGTGGCAGGTTGGGCGGTATCCGGTGCATGTCGTTGCGCGAGCCCGGCCGCGAGCCTCCTCCTTGTGGCGGCTGTGGTGTGTGGCCACGCTGCATCACTTGGGCCGCGCCGGGGTGCTGCGCAAAGTTGACGCCGCTGGGGATCGGGGGCGACGCCGATGGTGTCTGGTGGCGAAACTGGGGGAACTGCGGAGGTCCCTGGGGCACAGGGTAGTGCGCCGGCATCATGTGCGCGTCGAGCATCTCGTTGGGCGCCGGCGGCGTGCCATCGCCGTCCTCGTCGGAGCCATCGTCGCCGCCGCCGTTAAAGTCAGCCGGCCCCTTGTGTTCGTTTGGTCCGCCGTGGTACGAGTAACGGCCGATCAGTTCGCGCATATCATTCGACGAGTATTCGTACAGCTTCTTGTTGCTGCCAAATATGATGACGGCAACGTCGACGGAGCAGAGCACCGACAGCTCGTGTGCCTTCTTGAACAGGCCGCCCTTCCGCTTCAGAAACGTTCTGCGTCTTTGGTCAGCAGGGAGCGCGCAAACGGGAGTGGGAACAGAAAACCGGCGCAGCCATGACTTACACGGAACGATTGCGATCATCCTTGATCGCCTTGATCTCAATCTTTCTGCGACCCATGGTGAATCAATCAACCACGCGTGGAAGAACGACGAGCGACAACAGTTGCAGAGGGTCGTGACACGTGCACCAGCGACAGAAGAACGCCGAGCAGGAGCAAGGAGGTGGTTTTCCGTGTCGCCGTCGTCTCTGGAATGCGGAGGACCAGAATCAGAAGCCCGGCAGGCGCGAGTAATGGTGGTTTCGGGGGTTCGGGGGGCTTGGGGGCTTGGTGATGGTTCAAACCCAAAAGGGGGACGTTTGATGTAAGACGAGGTTCCGCGACAAAGCGGCTGGAATGTCGTCGATGACGATGGGGGGGGGTCTAGTTGGAGAAAGTGTCTAGTCAGATGGCGTGTCAGGCGCGATGGAAAGGCTAGAATGTCTTGTCTCTTGTTCCGATGCAGGTCGTGTTTCTTTTTTTAGGACGCGGAAAGAAAAGCGCAGAGGGCCGAAAGGGAAGAAAGGGTGGGGGATGGGAGAGGAAATGAAAAACAAAACTGGAAATCGAACTACTCCGTACTCAGTACAGCAGTACTCGTAGTAATCTGCCCGTGTGGAACGCAGGCCATTCGCTGGGGATATGAAACACCAGGGTACAGAGAACGGCACGACTTGCAGTAACGGCAAGGATGGGCTAGGTGGGGACCAGGAAAGAAGCTGCTCCGTGGAAAAAGAGAGAGAAGAGGTTGATGGCTTGGTGGAGCTGATGGAAGATGAGGAACAGGTGCTAGCCTGAGAACGGCAATGAGCGACCGACGAGCAAGAAGGAATACTAAGTACGCACGAGTGCAGGATGGCCTGCTTCTACCACGAAAGCGGCTTTGTTCCAGACATGCAAAGTGGCAGGGAGGATACTTTGTAGTCTGTTTGGTGGGCCTGGCCGTTGAGCTGCGATCGTGGGTCGGGACGGTTTAGCACGTTGGTTGTGTTTGGCACGTTGGTTGATGTCGTTTTTCGGGGTCCAGATTTCAGTGCCTTTGTCGTGTCTCGTCCCTGAAAAGCCCGTGTCACCAGCGGGGGAGATTTTGGGATGCTGGGGACTGGGGACTGGGGACAGAGGGGGGCGCGGCGTCTGTCAGTTATGCAGACGCGTTGACAGGTCGAGCAGAGACCGAAATCCGCGTCGTGTCGACGACTACTCGTACTCCGTATGTGATGGGCAAAAGCGGAATTGAGAGCCAGAGTTGCAGTTGGGGGCTGCGCAGCTGCTTCCATCAATTGAGTCGCGATAGCACATGCAAGGGCGTGTACAGTTGCATGCAAAGTGCAGAAGGATGATGGGGCTGAAGAAGGAAAAGAAGAAAAGAAAAGAAAAGAAAGATGCAGTGCAGTGCAGTGCAGTGCAGTGCAGAGTCCTAAAAATAAACTTGGTGGGCTGGGATGAAGGAAACGGCGAGACTTTAAACTGCGGAGTACGAAGTACGGAAGAGGGAGGGGAGAAGGGGGGGACGATGTTGGGGAAGGAGCGAGCAGGAACAACGGGAGGAGCAACCCAGCGACAAGGCAAGGCGACAAGGCAAAACCAACGGCGAATAGGGCAGGTGCGGTCTGCACGAATGAAGTAACGGGCAGGAACGGCGGGGTCGCGATGCGTGCAGGGCCAAACAGGCAAGCAGCAAGGGGCAAACAAGTGGCCGAAGAGGAAGGTACGAGCCGCAAAAGACGACAAAGACGACAAAGACGACAAAGACGACAAAGACGACAAAGACGACAAAGACTACGAAGTGATAACGGCGAATGCCTGTTTGTGCAAGCTTCAAGGAAGGAGCGACTGCTGAAGTACAAAGTATTGCTTTGGTGCTTTAGACAAGAACAGGGAAGGAACGCATGCGCAATTGCAGGCAGGGACGGACGGGTCTGGCAGGCGGCGGGGCTGTGCAGAACTGGCTGCAAACAACGTGACACCCGACCACCGGCGGGCCTGTTCCTTGCAAAGTCGGTGGCCGTCCGCGGGTCCGGCGGAGGCCCGACGCCGCTGCTCGTACGAGCATGTGCGCCTCCCTTCCGAAGCCAGTGCAGGTACTCGTATGCAGGTACTTGCTGTCGCGCAACAATAATGCGCAAAGGAGCCAACTGGTAGGATGTCATATTTTACAGTATGCTGACTCGTATGCCGTGGTTCTCAGGATGAGGATCGCGATGAAGCCGCCGTTGCGGTGTACCTGTACGAGCTCCGCAGCGTTGCAGCGAGCAGCAAGCAGCGAGCATCAATACGGAAAACGGAGTACGAGTACTCGTACATACATACCCGAGATCCGAGACCTGTGGCTTGCCTGTCAGAAACAAGGGGTGCTTCAGTGCTTGACAGCGAGAACAAGCTGCAAAGACGCACTGGACCCCGTTGACGCACGCTGTCGTTTCAGCAGACAGCTTTCTAACAAGCACGAGTGCAGGTCCCCAATGCAGCTACTCCGTACACCGTAGGAGCTGGCACCTGATCCTGCGGATGCTCCCACAGCTTGCAGATGCCCTGCCGTTGACGTTGTCTACCCTGCATCCCTTTGCTTGTCGCTTCCAGCCTCCTGCCAACGGTTGCATGCTCCTTTCTTCTCTTGCTGGACGCACTCAGTAGCATGCCCGAGAGTGGCTTCTTTCTTTCGTGGAGCAAAAGCTCTCTGATTCTAAAAATAGTTAAAAATAGAAAACCCAGCGTTCTGGTTTAGTGTCTCTATGAACTGAGCCAATCACATGCGGCAGAGCACCCCCCTTCTTGCTAGTAAAAAATCAACTCTAACTAATAAAAAAGAAAATAACCGACCCGTTTTAATGTGGGTAGGTTTAGGCGCCGGACCACACGATGCAATGGCAGGTCGACACGCTGTGGCTCGAGTACGAGGGAGAACCTTGTTGCGCGTACGAGTACTCAGTACTCTGTACTCTGTACGAGTACTCGTAGGGTACGTACTCGCACAATGCATGCCACGCATACAATAACGCTGTGGAAGCAGCCGCAGTCAGCTGCCACAAGCGTGATGAGAGTAAGATTACTCGAGGGCTGTGCCTGTTGCATTTTCTCAGGGCACACGTAATCTCACATCTTTTTCTTTTTATTTACGAGTAAGACTGTCACATTCATTGTCCCTCCCACGAGCACATGCCATTCGCGCACAACCGCCGCAGAGCTGGACGGGTTCAGCCCTGTGAAAGTTTGGTTGCCATGCATGCTTGGCGATGAGCTGGCTGATCTGTCCATCTCTGTTCTATTTTTATCTCTCTCTTACAGATACTTGCTTTTATCATTGATTTATCGCAACTTGCAAGACCTTGAATACTAAAGTCTTTCTTGCTTCTTCCGTTGACTAATGTCTTGATCTCCAAAGACCTCATCACAGTGATCCGTGCGGCGACGCATGGCCGTTCCTAGAATACTTTGCGCCTTGCATTGGCCATATCGCTGTTTGGATCACGCAGAGGCTCAACAACACAAAATGATGATCTTTTTTTTTTAATTATTAAGTGTGTGCTCGGACTTGTCACTTGATGGCCATTTTTTGTCTCCCTGCAAACGCCAGAGCTGTGCTCTCCCTTCCGTGATCCCAAACTGTCGACACCCATAAAGATGCTGACCAAAGATAAAAGTATGCGACAAGGGTAATGAGGGAAAAAAAATGGAGAAAAAAAGAAAAAAAGAAAGAAAGAAAAAAAGAAAAGAAGAAAACAAACCAAATGATTACAATAAGAAATGTGAAATGTAAAAAAAAAACGGTTACGCCCCCCCCGACAGCCCGTCGTCGTGCCCGTTGTTGTACACGCCAAAGCCGCCCTCGTCGGCGTTCTTGTCGTTCTTCCACATGCCGTTGAGCATCGGGCACAGCTTCTTGTTCGTCTTGATATGCCCTTGCAAGCCGCAGTTGGCACACTTGCGCGTCGTGCCGCCGCGCTCGACCGACGGCGCCGGCGAGTCCGGGTCGCCGTCGTGGTTGATCTGCTGCTGCAGCGCCTTTTGCTTTTCGCGCGCGTGCCGCCGCTCCTTGTTGCGGTTGAGCCGCGCCTCCTCGGTCTCGAGCCGCTGCATGAGCACGCGGTCGTAGTCGAGGTTGCCCGTGGGCTTGACCGAGTAGGGGCTGTCTGTTAGTAGGTGAATTATTTGTCAAAAAGGAAAACAAGAGAACAAGAACACACTCAATCTTCTCCATGTCGAGCGACGCACGCTGACGCATGTACTGCGAAATCACGCCCGGGTCGTGCACAATCTCCGTCTTGGTCACCGATTGCCCCGTCTTGGCGTCCGTGTACGTCCGCGTGATGCGCAGCTTGCGCTTCTCGGGCGCCTGCGACATGCTCGGCTTGCTGAGTTGGCTGACGCTGTCGTCGGCGTGCAGCAGCCCCCCCGCCGCAGCCGAGGCCGCTGGCGTCATCGGCGGTGCCGCGCCCGCTGCTTCCTTAAACCGGTCGTCCTCGTCGTCCTGCGGCTGGACGTCCTCGTCGTCGTGCGCCATGTCGTCCTGCAGCGTCGCGCGCTGCGACGCCCAAATCTTGCGGATCGCGTCATTGTACAGCGCGTCCTGCTTCTTCACGTTGTACATGTGTCCGTTGTTGGCTTTGCGCTCGCGCTCCATAGCATCGGCAGACGTCGCCGCAGGACCATGAATCGCACCCATGAAGCCGCCCTTCATCGACGTCCGGATAAAACTGAACCCCAAACCCCTACCCGTCGGGTCGCCCGCGCCGTGCAGCTGCAGCATCGCTTTGCCCGCGCACGCGTCGATAAACGACTTGGTCGTCTTCCACGGCACCATGTTCTGCGCCAGGCTCTCCTTGTCGTTCTCGTCGTCCACGTCGTCCAGCGCCGCACTGTCGTCCAGCTGGTAACCGTTCTGCGCCAGCTCGTTCTGCCCGACCTGCATCGCGTCGTGCAGACACACGTCGTCCGGCTTGATCATGCTGTTGATCGTCGCCAGGTCCACCAGTGCATCGCTCGGCTTCAGACCCCACGACTTGCTCTCTTTGTCGTAGTGCAAGAACTCTTTCAGCTTTTGCCGGTTCTGCGCGTCGTTCGAGTCCTTGACGTGCGCCGTAATGTCCGACAAGGACACCGACCCGTTCTTGGCAATCATGCGGTACGCCACCATCTTGAGCCGGTTCTTGCTCAGCGCCGTCACTTTGCGCGAGTGCGGCCCGGGCACCTCGGCCAGCGGGAACGTCTGGCCCACCGTAAACAGCTGGTCAATCTTGCGCAGGTAGTACAGCGTGCCGTTTTCGCTCGTGTGCGTGCGGCCCAACAAAAAATCTGTCGGCCGCGCCGAGTGCTTGAAGATGGGCGCGTGGAACATGGGGTTGTGCAGCGTCGGCACCACCTCGCCCGGGTCGACCGTGCCAAAGTTGGAAAAGGGCGACTTGTCCTCGGGCAGCAAGAACGACAGCTCGCCCAGCTCCGGTTTCGCTGGCTTCTCCTCGTCGCCCTTGGTCTTGCGCCGGTAGTAGTTGATGATCTTGTTGCCCATGCCAAAGTTGGACAGCACCGTCGGAATCTCCTCGCAGTACTCGAACAGCACCGCCGTCGAGTTGTCGCCCAGCGACAGGTCCTTTGACTGCGCAAAGATCTCGGGGATCTTTTTGAACTTCCACTCGCGCTTCGCCACCTTGTGCAGCCGCGTCATGCGCACCGGGAAACCCATGCCCTTGTTGACCTTGAGCTGCGGCCGGTGGTAGTCGTGCGGCTCCGGCCCGTACCGCGTAATCGCATAGTACGGCCACAGCAGCTTGAGCGCCGGCAGACTGTGCTCCACCTGCACATTCGTGTGCTGCGCACGCACCCGGTGCTGGTGGTTCTCCTTGAGCATGTCGTACGCCTGGTCGTTGCTATAGTTGAAGCGCGACGCCAAGTTGCGCACAAGCCGCCCGTTGGGCAGCCGCTTCTGCGCCGACAGCTTGGCCCGCTTCGGGTCCCGCTCGTTCAGCCCGTCGTCCAGCAGCAGCCGGTGGTCCGACATGTCCAGGTACACGCGCTTGGCCGCGCGCGCCGTGGCCTCCTCAAAGGCGTCAAAGTTGGGCGCCGTGTACCGCGGCAGCGCCGGCAGGCCCGGGTCCGTCACAATCTTGCGCCGCTTGTTGGCCGACGCCGCCGCCGCCGCCGCCGTGGTGCCAAACATCTCGCGGTCCCACTCGTCGTCGTCGTCGTCGGCCGCCGCCTCGCGCTTGAACTTCTTGGCCTTGGCCAGGGCCATCGACGTCACGTCTTCGCGCGGCGGCGTCGGCGGGTCCGTGGCCTCTTGCCAGTCGGCACACGCAATAACAAAGTCCCGCAGCCGGAACCCGCCAATGGGCGTGTCGTCGTCGTCGTCGTCGTCGCCAAACGTGTCGGTGAAAATGTTGCCATTGTCCTTGTCCGACACGGGTGGCTTGAGCAGCGACACAAAGCCGCGCGCAGCCGCGCCCGCAATCTTTTGCTGCACCGTCGGCTGGGCCGTGCCGGGGAAGCGGAACAGCTTCTCCTGGTCGACTTCAAACTCGAGGCTGAGCTTGGTCGGCACCAGCGGTTTTGGCGGCCTCAGCGGCTTCTTTTCTGCCAGGTACAGCGGCTTCGGCGCCAGCTGCTCATTGAAGTTGAGAATCTTGCCCTTTTCAAACGTCGGAAACGCCATCTTGACCAGGTCGACCAGATTCTCCGCGACGGGCGGGATGTTGGGGTCTTGGTTGGTGTCGTGGCCATAGTCTTCGGGGAAATTGAGCGCGCGGTCGCTGTCCGTCACCATGTACGGATCGGTGGGCTCGAGCGATGGCGAGCGCGCGGCGGCGGCCACATCGCTAGTGTCGTCGTCCATGCCGTTGGCATCGCCGTTGGCGTCTGCATCTGCGTCTGCGCCTTTGGTGCCCGGTGCCGCATTGTCGTCGTCGTCGCCCTCCAGCGGCTCGGGCGACATGTGGAAGCCGCCATCGCCGTCGCCGTCGGACGGATGGTCGCCAAAGAGGTCGTCGGTCTCGTGGCTCGTGCCAAAGTCGTCCATCAGCCCAGGCGCGTCGGAGCTGTCGGCGGCGGCGCCGCCAGCGGACGCCGGTTCTTCGTCGGGGAGGTCGTCGTCGCTAATGTCCTCAAAATCTTCTGCGTCGGTGGCTTTGCCTTCTTGGCTAAACTTGACGTTGAGCAAGTCGGCCGGCAGCCCGCCACCCTCGGTGCCCTGCTGGCTGCCGCTCAGCAGGCTCATAATGGCCTCGTCATCCTTGTTGGCCGTGCGCTTCCAGTCCTCCTCGTTGAACGACGCGAACCCGGCACCGGCACCAGCCCCAGCCCCAGCACCGGCCCCGGCACCGGCCCCATCCTCTGTTGCGGCGGGCATCGTGGCAGCAACAAAAGACGCGCGCGCGCGTCGCGCAGTCGGCGGCGTGGCCCGCGAGGGGAGGAGAGAAGGTTTCTGCGTTTGTGCGAGACGGCAGGATGTCGACTTTAGATCATGGCAAGGTTGATCGGGGATCGCGGGTGGCTAATGCTTTGCGCTGTCGCTTTTTTCGCTCGCACGTCGGTGGGTAGAGACGCGTTGGGCTTGAGCGCCCGTGCTGCTTCGTGAAGCTCCGGATAAAGGTCGAAATAATCCTGTAAATCTGATGAAGCAGCTACCAAGGAGCACGCTGCATATGTCTGTAGGTGGTCTATAGGGCTGTGTGTCGTGCGAGAGAGGTGGGTGGCGTCGAGGGGTGGTGATGCGATGCCTAGGAGAGGACCAAAAGTTGGGAGGTTGCCTTGGGTCCCATCTTCCAATCAGGAGTAATTGTCGCGGAGCGTGACCATACACGTGATTGAGAACCCAGTTTACCGACTCCATCAACGGGTGAAAGTGGAACCTTTTCGCCGCGTCGTACGCGTCAAGCTAAAAGCCCTGCGGAGGGAACACGACCTTTGCGCGGCTGCGCCAAGTGACCAGATGTGTACTCGTACAGAGTAACTGAAGGGTCTTCAGTCAGAAAGGGAAAGACTCCAGCTGATGTGGTACGGCCATGGAAACGTTAAGAGTCTGCTCAACGCGTTGCAAGAACGCAATCACGTGACTATCATGCTGCATCGACAAAAACCACATCGCAGCTCACATTTTACGCTTCACATGCAGAGAGTACAAAAAGCTTGTGAGCACGTCGGCCTTTTTACGGCCGCGTGACTGACCGTGATTCATTTTTTTATTTCGTTGACCTCGGCCTCTAGCGCCTTTGCCTTTTTGCCTTGGGCTTTGGTTGCGGTGCTGGCGGTGCGGTGTCCTCTTCGCTGGACTCGTCGGCACCACCCTCTTCTGCCTCGTCGTCCTCTTTTGCTGTGGCAGCATCGGCGTCAGCACCATCCTCGCCGTAGTCGCTGTCGTCATCGCTGATGCTACCCAGCGAAATCAGGTCCTCTGCATCGGAGCCGAAATCACTCGGTGCACTGTCGCTGCCAAACGGTTCTGCGTCGTCGGCCTCGGCGTCTGCAGCTGACTCGTCGTCGTCCTCTGCCTTATCGTCCTCCTTGGCGGCCTCGCTCTCGGATTTTGACTTGGCATCCTTGGCGGCGGCAGCAGCAGCAGCGGCAGCCTCTTCCTCGCGCTTCCGCTTCTTGGGCTGCTGCTCGCGACCCTTTGCGCTGGCGTCCTTTTGCTCGTCGGTCGACAGGTCGGGCGGCGGCGTGAACCAGGGGATCTTGCCGCGCAGGAAATCGTTGAGCACAATGCGCGCCATGCCGTCAATGTCGGGCTCGCCACCGGCCATGAGGCGGCCGCGTTTCCGCGACAGCTTCTCGATGAAGTCGTTTGCGTCGGTCCAGTCGCCGAGCTCGTAGTTGCGCGCGACGTGGTGCTTTTTGGCCTTGTTCAGGACACCAGCAATGTACTGTGCAGGGTTGTAGACTGGGGTGTTAGTGGGGGCTGAATTAAACCACGTTTCGAGGTTCACTCACTCTTCTCTGTCCGGACAGCACCGCGCAAGAGAATGTCCTCTTGGGAGGCGTTGGAGTCGGGCGGCACGATGCCAGGGCAGTCGATGAGGTAGATTCTCCGCATCTAACAGGTTAGCAGACATCCTTTTTGCCTTAAAGAGTCGAGAACACATACCAGGCGAACAAACTGCCAGACCTTGGTCTCGCCGGGAATCGGGGCAACGGTGCACGTCTTTCTGCCCAGCAGGGCGTTGAGCACAGAGCTCTTGCCGACGTTGGGGTAGCCGACGAGGCCGACGCTGATCTGCTTGCGATCGGAGTGCAGCGACGAGAACTGCCGCAGCAGAGAGATGAGGGAGCCCTTGCCAAAGGGGTTTGTGATGGAGGCACGGAACGCGCAGGTAGGGACCGTCTTTTGCAGCGTCTTGACCCAGCGAGCCTGTTTTCGTTAGCAGTCTGTGCGTAGCTGCTGGCTGCCATAGGCAAGCTAAAAGAAAGCAAGAAAAGAAATGTCTGAATCACTACTATGAAATAGAACCAGGTGGAAGCCAAGGACAGGAGACCCGTCCGGCTGGTAGATTTCAACTCAAAAGCGATGCAACCTTTGGATTTCGGATAAACTTCCAAGACGGAAGCTATTATGCAACACAATGAACATGTAAAGATCAAGGGTTGTGAAATGCCAAATTTCAATCTCCCAACGTTGTAACGGAAACCTCCCATGGGCAGCAAGCTGCATGTCGGAGGCTTCCTGACTTGAACATTGGGGACCATTTGGTCGGTGGGAAAAGGGAAGCGAGAAAGAGAGAGCGAGAGAGGTAAACTTACAGCAACGCCCGAGGGGACCAGATCACACTTGTTAAGGACGTAGATGAGGTGTTTCTGCCAGATGTTAGTGATGATACGACAACAGCGTGAATCCAACAACAGCGTAGAAACATACATGTGGTGCCTCGTTCTTGAGGTAGTCGTGGATGCTCCGACATGTCGTGCCAATGGGATCCCGAGCGTCGAGGACGTGGATAATGACGTCCGACGAGTCGATTGTGCGGTAGAGCTCGTTCCAGATGCGGCGGCTCTGACCTTTTGTAAAGATGGGCTCCATGGTCGTTGTCGGTGCCATGGCATCCTCGTCGTCGTCGCCGCCCACCTCGGGCGGCACATTGTCCAGGGCATCGGCCACAATGGGCGTGTCGACGCCCTCGCTGGCCGCCGCGGCCGCGCTCAGCAGGCCGTTTTGCACCAGCAGCGATCGCCGGTCATTAAAGGACTTCATGTCCTGCTGTGCGGTCGCGGCCAGGTCGTCGACGGTGCTGAAATTCTTCATCGTGATGCGCTTGCGCGTGGCCTTGCTGCCAAAGACGTCGGCAAACGAGTCGGCCAGCATGGGCTTCTGCTTGGCCAGCGACGACTCGTCCTTGATCAGCGACATGGGCAGCTTGGCGCTCTTGAGCAGGAACCGGTTGGGGTCCTTGGCCTGCTCGGCCATGGCGCCGCGAAAGGCCGACAGGCTCTCCTGGCTGATGACGCGCGAGTTGGTAAACCATTTCCGGTTGGGCTCAATGACGGCCGTCGGCACGTCGCGGCTCTGGTAGATGGCGGCCTTGGTGATGTTGCCGTCCTTGTCGCGCTGTGCCTTGCCCTCCTTGTACATGTTGAGCCGCTTAACCTGCTCTGCGATGAATTAGTGGCTGTCTCCCGCTGTTTTCTCAAGGTCAATCAGACTGTATACATACTGGCATTGCGGTAAAAGTTCTCGCCCTTGGTGCGGATGTTGCCATCCTTGACCTTGCCCTCGCGCTCACGGCGCGAGGCTTCCTTTTTGGCGGTACCCATTGTGAATGCAGCGACAACCTGTCAACTATGTTCAGGATGGGCTGGGGTGGGAGACAGAATGAGGGTGAGGGTGATGGTGAAGGTGAAGGAGTATGAAAGAAGGAAAGAGGAAGAAGGGGATTAGAGAGAGTTGACTTTTTTTCTTTCATATCGCTGATAAGAAATTTAGTGGGTACTTGAAAATTGAGACTCGTTGTCAGTGGCTGGGGAGCAGTTGCCCCACATCGATGCTAGGCTGAGCTGTCACCGCCTACGGAGTACGAGTACGGAGTACGAGCAGAGACAATGTATCATTGTACCGTGCCGGCGGAAGAAACATGATCCTGGCCCGTCAGCTGGCTCCGATTGGGCATGGCAGCACGAACAATTTTCGTAGCATCGACGTCGGACGACATTGCGATACAGTGGTGTGTACTCTTGTCCCGGCCACTCACACAAAGAACAACGACAATGCCGATACGACCAGTGGTGCGGTCGAGCCTGTTGGGCCGGCCTCTGCTGATTAGCAGTGGCAGTGGTGCCGTCGGTGCCGGTGCCGGTGCCGCCGCCGCCGCCTCCTGCCGGACCTTCGCCGCTTCGTCACAGTCGCGGGCCGCCCAGAACCCATTAATCTCCGCCGACCTGCCGCCCGAGTCACCCAATTTCATCAAATACCCCGAGCCGCCCCAGAGCGAGCGCGTCTACCGCGCCCCCAAGCGCGGCCACCTCCCCGTGCCCCGCAACGTCTTCAAGGTCGACCGCAAACCGGGCCAGCCGCCCCGCACCGACCCGTCCGTCGTGCCCAAGACCAAGACGGACGTCTTTGCCGCGCGCGCCACGCCCCTCTCCAAAGCCGAGCAGGCAGGGGAACCGCCCCGGTCCGCAAAAGAAACCTGGCGCCGTCGCATGGCGGCCGCGCGGCGCGAAAACTTGCAGTCGGGCTTGGGCGGGCTGTGGACGCGGCAGCAGACGGAGACGAAGCGGGCGCGCGCGCGGTCGGCGTACAACTTTGAGCGCAACCGCGCGGCCGCCATGGGCGACGCGACAACGGAGCGCGACGACGTGCGGCTGACGCAGTCGTCGGTGCGCGACGTCACGGCCAAAGAAACGGCCGTCGTGCGCGACCCGCTGCGGCACGAGCGGCAGGCCGAGATGGCGGCGCGCACGGCGGCGCTCGCTCAGGCGAAACGCGAGGCCCGCCGCGACGCCCTCATGGAGCTGTACCAAATTGCGGGCAAGTTTATCGTCGACGAAAAGGATTTGGAGCAGCGCGTCAACGAGCTCTTCCACCCGGACTACTTCAAGCAGGAGGGCTACAAGTTTGGCATGATCAACGCCGACAGCGTCTGGGACGTCAACGGCCGGCCGCCGTCGATTGCACAGCAAATGTCGGCCGTCACACGCACCGAGACGCGGCTGTACGACGCGCACATGTCCGAGTCGGACCGCACCACGAAGCGCCAGAAGCTGGTGACGGAGGCGCTCACGGGTGGCAAGATGCCGTAGAGCAGATGCAGATGATAAAAGGAAATAGCAACGTCTGTCAAAACATGTATATTACAATGAACCATTCGAATGATTATCAAGGCGGGTGATATAAAGCTGCGTGGCTTCGAGACAATATACGGCCACGGGATAACTGCAAAAGACCCAACGCCGTGGAAATCGACATCGACAAGACAAGGAAAACGGCTTCACAAAAAAATCAACGACGGATAACGACTAATAAAGGAGAGGTATTGCAAGGGGATAAACAAAATGGAGAAATCGACCGACTACCGCTGCTCAACCAGCAGAATGTGCATCGCGCCGTAGGCCAGAATGACAAACGTGACGGCAAACACGCCCAGGCTCGTCACGTCCTTCCACAGGCCAATGTTGTTGAAGCCAAACGAGCTCAGGATGGCCGAGCCCGGCACCGTAATGTCCAGGCCGTACTTGTGGTCGACGAGCGTCAGGTAGCGCACCTCGTTGACAATCAGGGCCTCGAACGCGTAGTGGAAGATGGACAGGTTCTGCAGCCAGACGGCCGACGGCGGGATCTTGTCGTGGTTGAGCAGCAGGCCGGCAAAGAGCAAGCTAAAAAGCATGACGAGGCTGCCAATCAGGTTGGCGACGCTGCCGTCCTTGCACACGATGCCAATGAAAAGGCAGATGCCCGACGCCGCAAGGTTGAAGAGCACCAGCACCAGGATGAACACGGCAAAGTGCGGCAGGTCCGGCACCAGGCCCGTCATGGGGTAGATGATGGCGCCCATCAGCACGGGCGGCAGGATGCGCAGCGGCAGAATGTCAAACAGCACCTTGCTGGCAAAGTACGTCACGGGCGCGTAGTAGCCGTTGGCCCGCTCGCGCGTGAACAGCAGCCGCTCGCTGGAAAAGACGCTCAGGCTCGTCAGCGTGCTGAAGCCAAAGAGGGCCAGCACAAAGAAGAAGAGGCCCAGGCGGTTCTGGAAGCCGGGGATGTCGCTCGTCAGGCCGTAGAACAAAAAGCCCGACAGCACGCCCAGCAGGATCGAAATCGCATAGTGCGTCAGCATCAGCATCGGGTTGCGGTACAGGTTCGTCCACGTCCGCTGCGACAGAATGACAAACTGCCGCCAGTAGCCCACGCGTGCATAGCCCTTGCCCACCACGCTGGTGTGGCCGCCGTGGATGCTGTGGCCGTTGACGTTGATGTGGATGCCGCCGTCGCCCACAGAACCGGCACCGTCGGCATTCTGGCCGTTGGCGCTGCGAGCTGCGGCAATGGCGTGGCTGGTCTCGTCGTGCGTGCTGGCAGCGATGCTGGACGCCGCAAAGGAGGCAAAGAGCAGGTCGAGGTCGGTGCCCGGGAGTGCATCCGGCAGCGGGTCGTCGTTGTCGCCGACGGCGGCGCCGGGCGTCTGTGTGTGCAGCCGGTAGGAGCCAGGCTCGTTGTCGCCGGCGTCCGACGACGCCACGGTGTTGATCGTGTTCTTGCGGCGCGTAAACAGCTCGCGTTCCTGGCGCGTGCGCACCGAGTTGCGACGCCTGTTATGGGACCGGGCGTCCGACGACTCGCCCTCGCCGAGCAGCGCAGCCGCCTCCTCGGCAGCAATGCTGACGCCCGACACGCTCGCAATTGACTTGACGGCACGCGTGCTGGCAAAGTCGCTGGCGGCGTCCGAGCTCGTCGTTGCCGCTGTTGCTGCCGCCGGGTCGTCTTCGTACGAGGCCATGGCGCCGGCGTGCATCGTCAGATCCACCAGGTAGTCGGCAATGTTGAAGCCGGGTGGGCACGTGTAGCCGACGTCGTCAAAGTACTCCTGGCACTGGGCAAAGGGCCCGGCGTAGACAGTGCGGCCCTTGGCCAGTAAAATCAGGCGGTCAAAGAGCGCCGTGATGTTGGAGCGCGGCTGGTGGATCGTAAAAATGACGGTGCGGTTGTAGGCCTTGGCCAGCGTCACGAGGCACTCAATGACGTTGTAAGCGTTGTAGGCATCAAGGCCGCTCGTGGGCTCGTCCAGGAACAGAATCGACGGGCTCGTCACCAGCTCGCAGGCAATGCCGACGCGCCGCTTCTCGCCGCCCGAAATGCCGCGGCCATGGCCCTCCTCGGACCCAATCAGCGAGTCGCGGATGTGGTGGATGCCCAGCTGCTTCTCGACGTCGTAGACGCGCTGCTCCTTGGCGGCCCGGCCCATGTCGCGCGGCAGCCGCAGCAGCGCGCTGTTGAGAATCGTCTCGTGCACCGTCAGCGTCGGCAGCATCGTGTCCTCCTGGTCGACGAAGCCCACGACGTTTTTAAAGTCGCTGTCGCTGACCGTCTCGCCGTTGACGTAAAACTCGCCCGCGACGTCGCCGCGCTTGTTCTTGCGCGCCAGAATGTCGAGGAACGTCGTCTTGCCCGCACCCGAGGCACCCATAATGGCGGTGACCTCGCCCGGGCGGGCCAGGCCGTCGATCGCGCTCAGGATCGGCTTGCCGTTGAGGCTGTAGGCCACATTTTGCCAGTAGAGCGACGCCGGCTTGTGGTCGGCCATGAGCTTGGTCGACTCGTCGTCCGAGTCGTCGAGCCGGATGGGGGCGTGGTCGAAGCGGCGACGCGCCAGGTACCAGGTCAGCAGGATGGCGGCCACCAAAAACAGCGAGGTGCCGGCAATGACGGCGGCGATCAGGGGCGTGTTGATGCGCGAAATGGGCCGCTGGTAGCCGGGGACCTCGGTGGTGTACAGGCACTCGCCGGAGCGGCACGTCAGGTAGATGCTGGGGTCGCCAAACACGGAGCTGATAAGTTCGTTCATGTTGGGCTCGTCAAACACGCACTTGTTGGAGCCGCGCTCGACCTGGGCGCACTCAAACGACGCCGGGCCCTTGATCTCCTCGGCTAGGAAATCGGTCAAGTCGACCGAGCCGTTCTCGCCGCAGAGCATGCGGTCGGGCACACAGCTGCACTCAACGTCCTTGCAGTGGTACTGGGTGTTGTTGGACGACTGGTCGAACTGGGCATCGCTCTCGCAGTTGCGCAGGTGGCAGTAGAAGGACTCGCGGTTGTCGACATAGACTGGTTGTGGCTGTTAGCTGGGGGTCTGTATATCAGGGGTATCAACAAAAACCTACATTGAAAGTCGCACTCGGAGCTGTTTCGGTCGCACGTAAAGGTCACCTGCGGCAGCTTGCCGTTGAGAATCGAGAGGATCTGCTTGTTGGTGACGTCGCACATCTGAAAGTTGTTCTTGACCACGTCGCCCATCTGGTAGCAGACACCACCGTCGCCCGTCTCCATTAGCGCATTGCACGCCCGGTCGTCGGTGCACACGTTGCAGTTGATGCCGGTCCAGCCGTCGTCGCAGGCACACGCCGGCTCGCTGCCGCGCATGGGCCGGTCTGCGCCGCCCGCCAGCGAGCCGCACAACGGCTCCAGACAGTCGATGCCGGCCCATCCCGGCGGGCACTTGCAGGTTCCGTCGTAGCTGTTGCACTCGGCAAACTGGCCACAGCTAAAGGAGGGCAGCATACAGTTGAAGCTGAGGTGTTAGCAGGGGGCAAAATATCAACAAAAAAACCAGCTCGTACCAGGGAGGACACTCGGCCGACCGCTCGCCCATCAGAGCCATTTCGGCACGCAGGGCGTTGAGTCCGGCACTGGTGTAGTTGTAGTCGCCGGCGGCCGACGCAAAGCTGGCCATTGCGGCTGCCGCTACGCCGACGGCGAGTGCGCGGAAGCTCCCAGAGGGAGACATCGCGACACAAAAAAAAAGATCGAGACCAGCACAGGCCGAAGCCAAGGGTGGTCGTTTGCGAATAGTCGCCGAGGTTCGCGTTTTCGAAGTGGTCGAGTTGCGGTGTTTCGAGCGCGTCACCGAAGCGTCGGATGGATCCGGGGATCGAATCGGGGATCAATTGGTCTCGCCAATATCAAGATGGAAGCAGCGCGGGTAACTGTCAAAGAATCCAAAAGTCAAAAGTCTCGTCGACAAAAAGGATCGAAATGCGACGACGGCGACGGAGAGGAGGAGGAGGAGGAGGAAGAGGAGGAGGAGGAGAGAGATGAGTTGATGGTGCTGCGCCAGCTCAAATGGGGGAGCATCCACTTAGTTCCTGTTGCGATGGGGATCCACGGCAACCATAGTGCTTGGCCGGGCGAGCTAATGACGCGATGAGGGGAGGACGACAACGGCCTGGATAGATGGCGATGCCAGATGTTGTCTTTTGCGATTATGTAACAGAGTACAAGACGGTTGAGCAAAAGGAAGTGCGAAAGATGTTAAAAGGCAGGAGCAGCACAGCAAGACTGGCCTATCACATTAGTACAACAATAGGCAGGTGCCTGCGTACTCCGTACATCTGTCATGTGCTGGTGTGGAGCTCGGCAAGAGATAAGATAAAGCAAGGAGCAGTGCGTTCTAATCGGCCAGCACATTTGAACAAGACCGATGACGATGCAAACCCCACATGTTGACTTTGCTCTGGAATGCGCACGCAGATGCATGCAGAACGACGCAACCGTGATAATCGTGCATATTTGGACTTATCGTATGTGTTTTTTGACATTAACTAGTCAAGTGTGGCAGTTGTTTTCTTTTTAGACGGACAAGGCAAAGCCAAGATACTTGTATACATACTCAGTAGAGTGCGGGCGGGTCCACTTTTCTGACAGTGCGTCATACCATCTCTAGGGCCAAAGCGCCCAACATCGCAACTTTTGAACACAAGCTAACCCACCATCCACCGAACCCCTGCGGACCAACAGTAGAATGGTCAAGATCCCCCCCTTTGAGGTCGAGCAATGGATGGACACGTATGAGACGACGCCCAATGTGCTCAACATTGCCGAGACGTGCGCGGCGTCGCTGTCGATAGCCGACCTGGCCAGCCTCGCCGAGCAGGTCGAGGCGCACGACGGCCGGTCCCTGCTGCCGGCGGCCGACCCGCTGACGGCGCTGGCCACGACGAAGCTGACCTATGGCGCCATCCGCGGCTCGCTGACGCTGCGCCAGCAGGTGTGCGACCTGCTGAGCTACGACAGCGGCAGCAGCGCCAACAGTAGGAGCAATACCATTTCGCTGGGCCCGGAGAGCGTCATTGTTGCGCAGGGCGCCATTGCGGCCAACCACTTGTTGTTTTACGCGCTCGTCGGCCCGGGCGACCACGTCGTGTGCACGTACCCGACGTACCAGCAGCTGTACGACGTGCCGCGCAGTCTCGGGGCCACGGTGTCGTTTTGGCCGCTGCGGGCCGACAACGGCTACGTGCCGGACGTGGCGGAGCTGGAAGAGCTTGTCCAGCCGAATACAAAGGTCCGTTATCCTGTTCCGGACATTTACTAGCTGCTACTGCTAAGAAAGAGACTAGATGCTCATCCTCAACAACCCCAACAACCCCCTCGGCGTGCCCATCCCGCGCGACGTGCTGCAGCGCATCGTCGACTTTGCCAGCGCGCGCGACCTCGTCGTCGTTTGCGACGAGGTCTACCTGCCGCTGTACCACGGTGGGCCCGTCGACCTGGAGCACGACATGCGCAGCGACGCTCAGGCCAAGGCCGCGCTGGACGCCGTGCGGCCGCCCAGCATTGTGAATTTTGGCTATGCCAAGACCATTTCGACCGGCAGCATGTCCAAGGCGTTTGCACTGGCCGGTTTGCGCGTAGGCTGGGCCGTGTCGCGCGACCCAACCATCATCGCGGCCATGATGGCGGCCCGCGACTACACGACCATCAGCGTGTCGCAGCTCGACGACGGCATTGCGCGCTATGCGCTGTCGGACGCCGTGCGCCGCCCGCTGCTGCGGCACAACACGGCGCTCGCGCGCAAAAACGTGCAGATCCTCAAGTGGTTTGTCGACCGCTGGGCGTCGCGCGGCCGCGTGCGGCTGTCGTGGGTGCCGCCGACGGCGGGCACGACGGCTCTGGTGACGGTGCGGACGGTGCACACGACTGAGGGAGACGACGACACGGGCGAGCCGGTCGACGACGTGGCGTTTTGCATCGACGTGCTGGACAAGTGCAAGGTCATGATGGTGCCGGCGTGCAAGTGCTTTGGCCACGGCGAGGACTTCAAAGGGTCGGTGCGCATCGGGTATGTGAACGAGACGCCGGTGGTCATGGAGGCACTGACGAAGCTGGACTGGTATTTGCAGGAGCATTTGGCATGACAAATCCCTCCTTATGCATACAAACACACCTAATCTTCCACGTACGGCCATAGACACTTGAAAGCACGGGATCCCGTCCGCTCTCCCCTAGTTAAACCAGTGATCGGTGGATTAGTAGTTGGGTCGGTGACGACCAGCGAATACCCGCTGCTGTACGTTTTTTGTTTTGTTTTTGCGTCTAGTTTTGTGGTTTGTCTCGACTGCATATTCCCGAGTACGAAGTAGACGACAAAAGAACCGTAGCTACGAGTAGGTGTACAACTACTCGGAGGCATATGACCAATCTTGTCCTAACTACAAGTAGGCACGGCCATGTTTGTCCCATCGGTTGACTTGATGCTACGCCACGGCACAGCCAATGACCGAGAAACAAACACAGCACTTGACGCTGTGTTTGAAGTATTATTGAGGACTCGGCTGCTCCATTTCCCCAGACCATCGTGTCTTGGCATATTCAATGGACAGCAGGGCTTCGTGACAAAGGGTACCGCGGTTACTCGTAGTGGTCACTGATGATTGGCCAGGATTGAGTTAGAATTCAGCCTAGGACACAGGGTCGTGTACTCCGTACCCGTACTCCGTATGGTCATGCTTGGCCGCGTCAGCTCCCACGCTCCACCGAGCTGCACCTCTGGAAGCAGCAGGCATACTCCGTACGTACTCGTAATTCTCACCTCAGACGGGCTCAGCGGTCTGTGCTGCGCCCGCGACGGCGACGTAATCGCCAGCTGGCATTCTAGGCGGCAGCGGCAGCGGTGTCTGAAACCGGCAGGTCAGCAGCGACAAGGCACCGGTTTCAGCAGTCGCCGTCTTTCTCACGTTAGTACAGAGTATTGAGTGCGAGTACTCGTATCTGCCTCGTTTTTGTCCTGAAAACTGCCAAGCCGGACTTGTGCTGCAATAGTAACAAATCAGAGTGCCAAGCCAAAGCTTGTCTTGGTCTCCTTTGTTCTCACGCTCTTTTCCTCTTTTTGTATGACTCTGCTCAGCCTGGCTCGACTACGCCGCATTCTGCCTCTCTTCCGACCCAGTAAAATACAGTTGGCTACTGGCTAGTGGTAGGTTTCGTCTGTTGTCTCGGGCACCCCTTTCTGCCTGCCATCCGCCCCTTCCGTTTCGGCAGTGGCTGCAGCCCGTACGCCCACGAGTACAGAGTACGTACTCTGTACAACCCCTGACTTCGTAGCCGCTGGCTTCAGCTGCTCAGTGCTCCGTACTCCATATTACCATACGCTCAGTGGACGTGGCCGCCCGTGATCATCGTCAATATTAGGCAAGAGGCTTGGCACGCTACGAGATCGTACTTTGCTAGTGAGATACTAAAATAGGTCCACCGACGAAGCTTTTCCTCCGTCCTTTTGCCGAGCCAAGACCATCACCATTCCACTTGTCGCAGCTGGGCCTCCGACTACTTTTGTTCTTCAGCCGTTCTTACCATTTGCCTTCATTCATTCATTCGATTTAATTTATTTCTACTCTTATTCTTTTGTCGACTTCTTCGTTCTCACTCATTCTGACTCTTTTGCCTCTTTTTCTCGCCTTTGTCCTTTTTTCTTGGTCAATCGCGTTAAATACTTCGTCTTCTCTCCTCTCCTTTTTCTTCTCCTTTCCTTGTCTAGTCACATTCCCAATCTACTCAGCACACCCGCTATGAAGTCATCACTTGCTACCGGCGCGCTGCTGGCTGCCGCCGCCCAATCTGCCTCGGCTACTCTTCCCCACGGTGTCGTCCACTGGGACGTTTCTCGACGCCAACCACACCCGCGTCTGCTGCGGCGCGACTCGTCCGTGCAGACGGACATTGACAACAACCAGTCGCAAGGCGGCTACTTTATCAAGTGCGAGGTGGGCACGCCGGGCCAGACGCTGACGCTGCAACTCGACACGGGCAGCAGCGACATTTGGGTGCCGGCCAGCGACGCCCCTGTGTGCGAGTCGTCCAAGTCCAGCTCTGGCTGCGCCTTGGGGTCATGTATGTCGTCGATGTCGTCGCGTGCCGTTCTTCTTCCGTCGCCTATACTAATGAAATCCCAGTCGACTCCAGCTCCTCGTCATCTTTCGAAGTCGTCGGCAAGGACCTGTTTCAAATCTCCTACGTCGACGGCAGCCATTCCGACGGCGACTACTTTACCGATGTCTTTTCGATTGGCGGCAGCTCCGTGTCCAACATGACCATGGGCCTCGGCTCGGACACGGACATCCCCTACGGCCTTGTGGGCGTGGGCTACCGGACGGACGAGGCGATTGTGTCGTCGGAGGAGTCGCTGTCGGCGGCGTACGACAACCTGCCGGTGGTCATGGTCAACGAGGGCCTGATCAAGACGAATGCGTACAGCCTGTGGCTGAACGACCTGGACGCGAGCACGGGCAGCCTGCTGTTTGGCGGCATCGACACGGAAAAGTACCACGGCGACCTGACGCGCCTGACCGTGTACAAGGACTCGGCCACGGGCACGTTTACGTCGTTTATCGTGGCCCTGACGTCGATGCAGGCCATCAGCACCAGCGGCTCCGACAGCCTGTCGTCGACCAGTTTCCCCGTGGCAACCGTGCTGGACTCGGGCACGACGCTGAGCTACCTGCCGCAGGACCTGGCCGAGGAGATCTGGTCCGAGGTCGGTGCCGAGTACAATGCCGACGCGGGCGGTGCCCTGATCCCGTGCTCGATGGCGAACAGCGGCGGGTACTTTTCGTTTGGGTTCGGCGGGCCCAACGGCGCCGTAATCAACATCACCATGGACGAGCTGGTGCTGGACCTGACGAGCAGCGGGTCGGTGGCATTCCCGTCGGGCCAGTACAAGGGCCAGGAGGCGTGCCAGTTTGGCATCCAGAACCAGACGTCGGACCCGTACCTGCTGGGCGACACGTTTTTGCGGTCGGCGTATGTGGTGTACGACCTGGTCAACAACCAGATTGCGCTGGCTCCGACGGATTTTAACGCGACCAAGACCAACGTTGTCGCCTTTGCCAGCTCGGGCGCGCCCATCCCGTCGGCCACCGTGGCCCCGAGCCAGGCGGCGATTACAGCCACCAGCGCTTTCACGACACCCGGCTATGCTGCGGCGACGGGGTTCAAGTCGTCGGCCACGCCTACGGGCAGCAGCAGCAGCGGCAACTCTGGCAGCAGCAGTGGCAGTGGCAGCAGCAGCAGCTCCGGCAGCAGCGGTGACTCCAGCAGTGCTACGCGCATGGTTGCTGTGCCGGGCCTGGTCGGCATGGTCATGTTTGTCGCCGGCCTGCTGGTGCTGTAGGTAGTTGCGTGTTGTATATACCCAGAACTTTTGCGTTTCTTTTCTCTTTTACTTTTCTTTTTGTTTGCATTGGATAGATTTCGAGTAGCAATCACTTTTACATATCAAGCCTGGATTATATAAGCATTGAATGGCTGATGTCTGATTGGTGGTTTGACGACGTCACTAGTCGAGGTACTCCCGTCTGACCGCCCACGACGTCCTGTCATGATGGCAGAATTTTAAAACCCTTTTCGGTCTTTACGGTACTTTGACAGTACAGCCCACCTTTGTTCCGGTTGACTACGCTGCCGACTCTCGCCGCCACTATTCACAATGCACAACACCCGCAAGGCCGTGTCCCTGCTGAAGACGGGCCCGCCGTCGGCGCGGCTTGTGTCGCGGCACGGGGCCGTGGCCGCGCTGTCGTCGGTGCGGTCGTACTCTGTCGCGACGACGACGATGACGGCGAGCAGCTCACCCCGCACCACGGCACCGACGACGTCATGTTCTCTGCTGCAGCCACGGCGGCACAACTTTAGCAGCAGCTCGCGGCTGCGTGCGTTGACGGCTGCTCAAGAGGCGTACGTTGGTTTATCTTGACTTTTGAGACAGAGAGAGAGTACTAACAAAAAAAGACTACGAGCTGCCCAGGAAGCATCGGCCAACCTGACGGCCGAAAGCGTGGCGGCCAACATGAAGCCCGAGGAGGCCAAGCGGCTGGCGAGCGTGCGCAACATTGGCATTGCGGCGCACATTGACAGCGGCAAGACGACGGTGACGGAGCGCGTGCTGTTCTACACGGGGCGGATCAAGGCGATCCACGAGGTGCGCGGCCGCGACTCGGTGGGTGCCAAGATGGACTCGATGGAGCTGGAGCGCGAGCGGGGCATCACGATCCAGTCGGCGGCGACGTTTTGCGACTGGCGCAAGAAGAATGAGGTGACGGGCGAAGACGAGACGTTTCACGTCAACCTGATCGACACCCCCGGCCACATTGATTTTACCATTGAGGTGGAGCGGGCGCTGCGGGTGCTGGACGGCGCCGTGATGATCCTGTGTGCGGTGAGCGGCGTGCAGAGCCAGACGATCACGGTGGACCGGCAGATGAAGCGGTACAATGTGCCGCGGCTGAGTTTTGTCAACAAGATGGACCGCATGGGCGCGAACCCGTGGAAGGCCGTCGAGGGCATCAACAGCAAGCTCAAGATTGCGGCGGCGGCGATCCAGGTGCCGATTGGCACGGAAAAGGACTTTGAGGGCGTCGTGGACCTGATCACGATGCGCGCCATCCGCAACACGGGCCAGCGCGGGCTGACGCTCAAGACGACGGACGAGATCCCGGCCGACCTGGTGGAGTTGGCGCGCGCGAAGCGCCAGGAGCTGATTGAGAAGCTGGCCGACGTCGACGACGAAATGGCCGAGCTGTTTTTGGAGGAGCAGGAGCCGACGGCGGCGCAGATCAAGGCGGCGATCCGGCGCGCGACGATTGCGCTGAAATTTACACCCGTGCTGATGGGCACGGCGCTCGGCGACAAGGCGATCCAGCCGATGCTCGACGCCGTCTGCGACTACCTGCCGAACCCGGGCGAGGTGCAGAACCTGGCGCTGGACCGGGCCAACGAGGAGAAGCCCGTGGACCTGGTGCCGTACAACTCGATGCCGTTTGTTGGGCTCGCGTTCAAGCTGGAGGAGAACCCGTTCGGGCAGCTGACGTACATTCGCGTGTACCAGGGCACGCTGAAAAAGGGCACGCACCTGTTCAACTCGCGGTCGGGCAAGAAAGTCCGCATCCCGCGCATCGTGCGCATGCACAGCAACGAGATGGAGGACGTCGCCGAAGTGGGCGCCGGCGAGATCTGTGCCGTGTTTGGCGTCGAGTGCGCGTCGGGCGACACGTTTACCGACGGGCAGCTGCCCTACACGATGACGAGCATGTTTGTGCCCGACGCCGTCATGTCGCTGTCGATCAAGCCCAAGCGCACAAGCGACGCCGATGCCTTTTCAAAGGCAATGAACCGGTTCCAGCGCGAGGATCCCACGTTCCGCCTGCACGTCGACGACGAGTCCGAGGAGACCATCATCTCGGGCATGGGCGAGCTGCATCTGGAAATCTACGTCGAGCGCCTGCGCCGCGAGTACAAGGTGGACTGCGAGGTGGGCCAGCCGCGCGTGTCGTACCGCGAGACGATTTCGCGCCGCGCCGACTTTGACTATGTCTTTAAGCGGCAGACCGGTGGACCGGGCGATTTCGCGCGCGTCGTCGGCTACATTGAGCCCAACGCCGACGACCCGGAGGCCAACTACTTTGAGCAGCGCGTCGTCGGCGGCATGATCCCGGACAAGTTTTTGTCGGCCTGTGGCAAAGGTTTCGAGATTGCCTGCAACAAGGGCCCCCAGCTGGGCCACAAGGTGATTGGCACGACGATGATCTTGCTGGACGGCGCGACGCACGTCACCGATTCGTCGGACCACGCGTTTAGTCTGGCAACGCAGATGGCCTTTAAGCACGTGTTTAAAGATGCCGGCGGCGTCGTGCTGGAGCCGCTGATGCGCACGACGATCTCGGCGCCCAACGAGTTCCAGGGCAACATCCTGATGCTGATCAACAAGCGCGGCACGGTGGTGGACACGGAGATTGGGGCCGACGACTTCACGCTGATTGCCGACTGCTCGCTCAACAGCATGTTTGGCTTCAGCACGGACCTGCGGGCGGCGACGCAGGGCAAGGGCGAGTTTAGCATGGAGTTTTCGCACTACTCGCCGGCACCGCCTCACATGCAGTAAGTTTTTCTGTGATGCTTCATTTTCACTTTGCATTACTAACACCCCGCAGAAAAGAGCTGATGGCCAAGCACCAAAAGGAGTTGGAGGCCAAGTGGAAGAAATGACCTGGTCGGACGATTTATGCTGCTGCAAGGAAAAGGCTATGGATGGTAGGTCAAAAGCAATGTTCGGTTTTTATATTCACTTCGATACACGATACACTGTTTTGTACATATATTATTGCGTTATCATGGTTGGGGTTGGTGGATGGGATTATACAAGCAATCTTCACTCTTACGCGGATGATGGACGAGATGTTTGACGATTTTTTTTTTGATTTTTTTGAGTATGTAAGAATAGACAAGAGTAGAGACTATAGAAGAACAGAAGAAAATCAAAAGACAAATGAAAGACAAATGAAAAGAGAAAGGAAAGACAAAAGAAGGTAGAAAGGAAGGAATAAAAGAACAAAAGAAAAGTAAAAGGAAAGTATAGAGGTAGGACAAAAGAAAAAACAAAAGAAAAAACAAAAGAAAAGAAAAAACTAAAGAGATAGCTAAGCAAACACTCTTTTTGAGTGTTGCTGTCACCCCTTCACCATCATTTCCACTTCCACGCATCAGTCATAACGTCGTAGCGGCCGCTGCCGTTGCAGCCGGCGCGCTTGCCTGTCTGTCCTCCCGAGCAACTCATGAGGGCTCGGCCGAGCCGCTCTCCTTTGCTCCTGCCCGCGGCTCGATGGAGCCTGTCCGTTGGGGACACGAAGTGTCCGTCCGGGGCAAGAACTGTCCGTCCCGGGAAATGCCGCAGCAAAAAAAGCGTCAAAACAAAAAGCCATTCATATCGCTTCGCTTGCTTTCAAAAAAGCCAAGACGAGAAAAACTCAAGACGCACTGCTCTTCCTGACCAAAGGAGAAAGAAAGACTGCAAAATGGTAAAAGGGAGTATGAATGCCGCCCAGAACAAAGGAAACCTTGCGAGGTTGTTTTGGTGTTTTGGTGTTTTGTTTGCGTTTGTTTTGTTTGCGTTTGTTTTGTTTGCGTTTGTTTTGTTTGCGTTTGTTTTGTTTTGCTGGTGTTTTGTTTTGCGGTTGCTGGTGTTGTTGAAATCAAAAATCCGAAATCCGAATCAAAGTCACCCCTCACGCCTGCGGAAAGTGCATGTACGCACACGCCGCGGCAATGTTGTGCAGGTGCTCGACCTGCAGCTGGATGATCTGCAGCTGCTTCTGCACCTCGGGGTCGTGCGGGCTCTTGAGACCCGCGTTGACCAGGTCCAGCAGCGTCGCGCGGCACTGCTTCCACTCCTCCATCTGCACGCGGGCCTTTTCGGCCTCGGCCGCGGCAAAGGCCTGGGCCTCGGCGGCTGCCTGCGCTTGTGCCTGGGCCTGGGCCTGAGCCATCTGGGCGAGCTGGGCAGCCTGAGCCGCCTGGGCTGCCTCGGCGGCCGCCAGCAGCGACGCAGCCGTGGCCGAACGGCTGCTGCTGCTGCGCGACGTCGACGACTTGCGCGACGAGGGGGAGGGGATCGGCGACGACACGCCGTCCTTCTTGCGCTTGCGGTTCTTGCTGATGGCCGAGCTGCTGCTGTTGCTGCTGGGCACAATGGGCGTGTCCATGTGGGCAAGCGTGTGCGCATGCGAGTGCATCATCTGCTGCTGCGTGCCGTCGTCGCGGTGGACGCGGCGCATGTGGTCCTTCAGGTTCCACTGGCGCGGAAAGCCAAAGCCCGGCTGTGCGCGGTCGCAGCCCGCGTACGTGCACAGGTACGGCTTGTCGCCGTGGCCGTGCATGGCGTGGGCCTCGCGCTCGTGGCGCAGCAGGCAGGCCGTCGACGAGAAGCGCGCGTTCTCGCACGAGCTGTGCTTGCAGCGGTAGGGCTTCAAGTGGGAGTCGACGAATTTGCTGGGGGGATGTTAGTTGGTGGATAAGAGTCATTGGAAGAAAAGGAGAACCCACTCATAGTTGCACTTGAGCTTCTCCGGCTTGTGGTTGCAGTTGTTCTGGCCCTCCCACGGACAGTGGTACAGCCCGTCCTCGCCGCAGTTGACGTTCTTGTACAGGTGGTGGTCGCGTGCCGAGTCGCTGCTCTCGCTGTTGGACCGCTTTTGTTGGAGGGCCGTGGCTGCTGCCGACGGCTCATAGTCCTCGTCGAGCAGCGCGCCGTCCGACGACAGCCGCCGGCCACCGCTGGTGCTGCCCGTCGTGCTGCTGCTGCTGCTGCTGCTGCCCGTCATGCTGCCGCTGTCGCTGCCGCTGTGGTCCGTATCCAGGTGCGGCAGGTAGGCCGACGACGATGCCGACGACGACCCGTGGCTCTCGGCCGGCGAGCCCACCATGGGCGCCATGGCCCACAGGTTGCTGCTGCTGCTATCATCGCCACCGTTGCAGCTGCTGCTGCTGACGCCGCCGTCCGGCGACGAGTGCCGCGAGTTGCTGGCCGAGTTCCACGCCTGCGACGACGACGCCACCGACGGCGGCGCGCTCGTGTCAAAGTCCAGGCCCACCTGCGTGCACACCGGGTTGATGTGCTGTGATGCGTGGAAGGGCGATGGTGCTGTTGTGTAGGCCGTCGGCATGCTGTAGAGAAACGGCGACGACATGCCGGTCAGACCGTGCGGGTAGTCGGCCAGGTACTGTGGCTGCTGCTGCTGCTGCGACTGCTGGAACTGCTGCTGCTGCGGCTGAACAGAAGGGAAACCAGCACTTGTGGGGAAGTAGCTCTGCAGCGTGCCATCGGCAAACCCACCCAGGCCATAGGCCGATGCCATGGACGACGCGTGCATCTTGGTGTGCCGCGACTTGTTGTTGTTGCTGCTGTGCTGTGCCGACGACCGCATGCTGCTACCGCCGTAGTGGTGGTTCCGCTGCTGGTGGTGGCTCTTGAAGCTGCCGGCCGAGCTGCGCGACACCGTCCGCTGCATTGGCACCGACCCGACAATCGACTCGGGCGTGCCCAGGCTGCTGCTGCCGCTCCATTTTGACATGAGCGGTGTCGTCTGTGTCGTCTGGGGCTCCATCTTGAAAAAGTCCGCCTCTGGCGTCGTCGCGTAGTCGCAAAAGTCCTGTGCTGCTGCTCCATCGACGGCACCGTCAAAGACGCCGCCGTTGCTGCCGCCGGTCTGGCTGTGCATGCTGTTGTAGATCATGGCTGTGGAAAAGGCGCTGCAATCACTTTGCGGAACAAAGCAAAAAGAAAAAAAGAAGAAGAAAAAGTCAGTGTGCTGTTAAACCACTTTTTGCCGTCCATCGTCAATAGTTCTGGTGGTTTTTCTCCCCGACTTCACTTCCTCTTTGCTTCCATGTTTGTCTGGGTCACAAATTTCTACCCAGCTCTCTCTTGTCACCGCACCTGCGGCAACAAGAGAGAAGAAGCAACAGAAGCGGTAGGACAGAAAAGAGAAGAGCAAAAAAGCAAAAAAAAAAAAGCAAAAAAAAGCAAAAACAAAACAGATCAGATCGACAAACAACTTTGTCCTGCCAAAAGTTAGTCAAATGTCACAGTCACAGTCGGATCAAGATATATCATCTCAAGAAGACCTACCGTCATTGATGTGACCAAGAGCAGAGCCTGTCGAGAGCTTCTTGCAGTCCGATGTCCATTTGTTGTCGAAGGGTCCGATCCAGTGTTCCATGTCCAAATGTGTGTGTGTGTTCTGTGAGCCAGTTCATCTTTTTTTGTTTTCTGTTGCACGGTTGCAAAGGCTGATTTTTGATGGGTAATGAAACCATGAAGCTGTCCATAGCTGCTGAGCGCCATGGGCCGCCAGGGCCGAAGAAAAGAAAAAATGCAAAAGAAAAGAAAAAAAGAAAAAACAAGTGCACTCCGTCATGGTTGACGAAATGCGAGTCCAAATTTTGCATCGAGGTACGATGTGCCGAGTCCAAGGGAATGTGAAAACAAGAAAAATCAAAAATCAAAACAAGTTCTGGTGGATGAAGCATACTGCTGAACAGCAGCGAGGAGAGAGAAAAAGGTGCAAAAACAAAAAAAAACAGGCCAGTCCATGTGTGGTTCGGTTCCTTTGTTTGTCGATGTTGACTCAGGCAGAGTCGTTTCCCAGCCCAGCTGCATTGAACAAAATTAGATCAAGAGGCAGCTGGAAAGTGTGTGTGTTTTCCATGCGCGCGTCTCGGCCACGGCTGTGGCAGAGAACAAAACAAAAAAAACAGCCATTACGTCTCCATTGGGGATCAGGTTCGTGTGTGTCCATACAAGTGCCGGTGCAGTTGTGTCAATGTTGTCCCATTGTTGGCAATTGTCCATGTTGTCAGTTACGGTCCGTTACTCCTGGGGCAGTGAAGTGGCTGGGCAGCCAAGTCACCATCAATGTCCTGTGTTCCAATGATCTAGGCCTCTCGAGAAGAATGAAGAATGAAGAAGAAAAAACAAGGGCTGGTGCCCGCGATCCATGAAATCCATTAAAAACAATGTCCGATGAAGCGGCTGCTTCGTTTTGTGTCAAGAAAAAAATCCAGGGTTGTCTTTTCGGTTCGTTGATTTGAAAACAATAACCAAGTCCAAGTCCAGTACGGTCGATCAAAAAGCAAGAGAAAAGAAAAAGAAAGGGCTGTCGTCAAGCCAGAGAGAGCAAAGCAGGGCAATACTTGTACCGTTTGTGGCAACAACGTTGCAGAAGAGAATTATTGTTTGTGATGACTGAAAAACAGACCATCACTGGCAAGCAGCAGGCGCCACGAGCCGATCCAAAGTCCAAAGGAAAGGTCCAGAGTAGCTTGTATTGGCAAGGGCCAAGATCCAGTCCATGATAGGGATTGTAGTCGACGGCGAAACGCAGAAAGCAAGAAGCTGCAACAGGTAAAGCAAAAACGGAACCCAAAAAAAGATCAAACGCAAAAATAAAGCAACGCAGAAAGCAAAGAGCCACCCAAGACGAAAGGAAAAAAGTAATACCTCGCAGGGGTGGAAACGTCAGCGACGTCAACGGAATATCCAGACATGGTTGCTGTCCCAGTCCTTTCGTGAAGAGAGAAAATGGGCTGTGAAGAAGAAAAGAGAATCCGTCCACTGCTCGAGTCTGGCTAGACAAACGGCAGAAGAATTGTGTGAAAAAAAGCAAATTGGCTTTCTTTGTTTTGTTTTTGTTCAATGTCCTGGGCAAAATGAAACGATCCTTTGTGTGGTTTGTTTGTTTGTGTTGTGCAGTCTACACGCTTCACAAAACAAATCAAGATTCCTGGAAGAATGAAGCAAAAAGAAGAAGCCGGAAGCTGGGTCGAAATAGTTGGGTTTCTGTAGGTTATATGGGAAAGAAGAGCGGTAAGATAGTGGAAGAAGGAAGAGTGGAATAGAGGAAAAGAGGAGGCGGTTGGGTTGTCTGTGGGTACTGTTGGGTACTTTGGGCGTGAGTTGGGCAGAAAGAGAAAAGAAGAAGGAGAGGTGACGACCGGATGGTGAGGATGCCCGAGGGCTTTTAAACTATTCGTAAAAATGTTGACGCCTTGCCCCGACTACGAGTACGATAGGCGCAGAAAAAAAATGAATGAAGAAAAAAAGAAAATTGACCAGGGGTGTGGCCAAGATAGCAAAGGGGAGCAAAGGGAGCAAGGGGGGGGGGGGTGCGCCATCCATGTCATCGCCGATGCTACGCAGACCGCTCCTCTTGCGCCTTTTTTTTTGTTTTTTTTTGTTTTTTTTTGTTGCAATATGTGATTGTTGGCTCTCCATGTTCCAGCAGTAGCGCCGGCCACGACAGCGGCCACATCAGGGCAGATGAGCTGTCCGTACGGGGTGCGGATGAAACAAGGCGAGAGAGTACAAGTACGAGTACAAGTACAGAGGTGCGGCATTGCCCTTGCCATGAGGTCGGTGCGAGTATGAGTACGGTATGAGTGTGAGTACTCGTACTTTGAACGTCGCTGTCATGTGATTTCAGCCGATGGCATTCTTTTTCGTTGCTCTGTTTTCTTTTTCTAGGTTCTTTTTTTTTTTCTCCCTTCCATCGCCATACGTGGCCATCACACTGGCCGCATAAGCAACTTGCTACTTGTGAGCTGGCAAACGAAAGACGAGAGAATGAGACGCAACAAAATCAAAACAAATATTCGTAAAGAAAAAAAAAGATAAATTGCTATCACACATGACCCACCCGGCCAGCCTTGACGCAGCAGCCAAGACCACACCACGCCGCAAAGGGACCAAACGCGGTTTCAACTCTTGCACTAGTGGGGACCGTTGTCCTCTTTACAGCCTATCAACGGCCCGACGGGTGCTAAGCTGGTGCTAGCTGGTGCTACTCGTAGCTGTGGTTTAGCGGCTGCTGCAAGGATGCGTTGGCAATGCACATCGCCATTTCATCACAATACGAATAAGAATATTGGGTGAGTGAGAGAGTGTGAGAATGAGTGAGAAGTGCACTTGCGCCCGGTGTGCAGCGTACGGAGTACAGCTGTTTTCCCTTTTCGCTCTCGCTTCAGTTTCTTTTTCTCTCTTCCCCTCTTTTCTCGTTTTTGATTTCTTTCCTTCCTTTTCTTTCCCTTTGATTTTGTTTTTGTGCTCTTCAAATGTCTCCCACAATCCAGACTTTGTGTTCTAGACCTTTCAAGTTTCATCCCATGCGGAGTATTATTTTGTACACTCGTACTCGTACAAATCGTACAAATAATTCCATCGTATCCTTGCCAAATACGGAATAATAGCACATTTCTCTCTCTTTTTTCCCCCCTTTTTTCTCCCGGCGAGGCCAACCCAGAAACAGCATGTGCAAAACCGCCTCAAAATCCGTGCTGGCCATCTTGTTGGCCAACTGCTGGCCACTCCTTTGGCTCCTGCTCACGCCTGCATCATGCAGCCGCTTCAGTCTCGTCACATATTGGCCGTTGTGCGTGATTCGTGTCAGACCGGGCGTAATTATTTTAATCAATAAAATAAGTTCCGGCACGTAACGAAATGCACGAGATAAGGAAAAAGGAAAGAGAACCGGTCTGAGTGGGTGGAGAGGAAACTGCACGTCTGAGCTGGCAGACACGTGCAGTTTTGTCTTTATCGGAAGCATGTGTGTGGTATGCTCTGATCATTGATTTTTGAATATTTCGAAAATAATGAAAAAAAAATCGAGATTTTGTATGATAATTGGTGTCTTTTGAAAATTTTGAGAATTTTAAATATTCAGAATATTTCCGAATATTTGTGTGTGCTTGGTAAATTCCGTATCTGATCGTTCGAGTTTGCAAAGTATTTCTGTGCTGAATATATTTTCATTGATGTTCACATATCTCTGAATAGAGAGTGACAGGACTGGAATGTTGTGTCGGACAGACGCACAAAATGTCTCGTCAATGCCGTGACTGTACGTCACAGACGTTGCAATCGTGGTCTTCACAGACACTGAGAGTACTCGTAGCTCTCAAGATACGACCTCTCAAAACACGACGTCGCAAAGGGTCGGATCTGATGCTCTGCGACAACAGGACAAGGACAACAGATACTGCGTGCAAGCTGTGAGCAACCCGCAATTTCTCGTACTAGCTGGCGAGCCACAAATCATCTGCTTCTCTGCTTCTCTGCTTCTCTGCTTCTCTGCTTCTCTGCTTCTCTGCTTCTCTGCTTCTCTGCTTCTCTGCTTCTCTGCTTCATCTTCCTTTGCTGCTTCATCTGCTTTCTCCTGTTCTGTCCTGCTTCCATGGCGATGCCGTATTGTATTACGTCGACCGGTCTGGCCGAGGTGGTGATGTGATGACGCGGGTTGTACGATGAAGCGTGGTCGACTGCACAGAACAGAGTCGGCATTGCTGCGACCGTGATTGGTGGCCAGTCGGGACCTGTTGGTGCTATCTTCAACGTAGGGCAGCCGACATGTGGCAAAGCCGACATGTGCCTGGCTGGATTGCATTGTCTGGTATTCGGGAATATCACGTGACCACCAGCCGCCGTCACTACTTCGTACTTCATAAACGACATCGGCGTGGCACGACCACCACCAACTCGCCGGTGCGTGCCGTCACCGCCGCGGCCGGGGTGCTTGGATATCCGAGGTGCTCGGATATCAGAGAGCATATACGGGTAGTCCGGCAACATGCGTGGCAGCAGCAGCAGCAGCAGCAACAACTTGCAGATGCTGATGCTGCTCAATCTGACGCGACTGGCTGATCGTCCTCTCGCATGTGGTGTTTGCCAAATCTGACCGACTTTTTCACGCGAGTCAAACGGGCAAGGAAGCAGCGGCAGCAGAGGCAGCACAAGTTCTTGGGAGAAGACATGCTGCATATGCTGAGCGAGTCTTGCACCGCAGAAAAAAAAGAAGGCGAGCAGTGAGGAAAAGGCCCTGGGACGGTGCTGCTGCTGCTGCACGGCCGACGGCCAACGACCACCGATGAATGACTGACCACCGACGACAACAGACACCAAACGAGTGGCAAGGCGGACGCAGGATGCGCCGAGGACCTGACCAAAGAGCATGGACGGCCAAAAAAGACGCGAACGTGGACCCATCTATATAAACACCAAAAAAAGGTCCAATGTCGGGGCTGCGTTGGCGAGGGGGGAACCATGCCGACATGACTGACAACAACAACAACGAGGACAGTCCCACTGATTATTGGGCTTGGGCGTCAATTCCCACAAGAGCCACACAAGAGAGAGGGGGGGAGGGGCGGGCACGTGGACCACTCCGGTCCTCTCCATTCTGGCATGCCATGCAGACCGGAAACCCCTCGTTGCCCCCCCCCTCGGACGCTGTGGGCAGTTGTGGGCAGTTGTGGGCAGAGAGGAACGGAAGGAGGAGGAGGAAGGAGGGGGAGCCTAGACCTGCGCGTAGAAGCCCGATGAAGCCTGGAAGCCTGGAAGCCTGACTTTTTTGAAATCTCGGCGTCGTCCGTCTATTTTTGGGTGCCGTACCAGATGCAGCTGCTGCAGAGCCATTCGAGTCCCGGAATTGTACGGCGGAGTACTACGAGTACTCGGTGCCTTGTGCTGTCCCGTCTGCTGTTTTGTCGAACCCGACTCGCTGTCCTTTTCTTGCTGTCTTGCTGTGTCTGCTGCATCGCTGTCCTGCTGCCCTGCTGTCCTGCAGCACAAGCAACTCGTACATGCGCTTCGCTGTGCCAGCGGATAGGTGCCCAACAGCGACTTGCAGACAACGGGGTACCATTTATGCCCGACAAGACTCGTACCAAGGAGAGACTGGATGAACAGGAGCAGGACGCGAGACCGAGTCTGTAGGAAATTGGAAATACGAGCTCACGCATGACAAAAATGCCTCTCGACTACGAGTACTACTCGTATATCTTCATATACCAAATCAGAAATGACAATGGCATCTTCTCTGATCATCGTCAGCCCAACTGTGCGGGAGACCGATCCCCGGCTGTTTGGCTGTCAGTCATCCCGAAAAGAAGACAGAAAACGGGGCGTCTGGTTCGCAACTTTCCCCGTGTTGTGTGTGTGCTATCCTCTCCTCCCCCCCTCCGTACCCGGTACCCGTTCTTCTTCTTTTCCCCCCTCCCCTCCTGTACTCGTAACCCGCCCCGTCCTGTTCGACCTACTTTCGTACAAACGGGACAACGTGGAGGATGAGGTGTTCGTCTCTGTATGGATGACACCCATGGGCACCCCCAACCCAAGCAAAAAAAAAAAAAAAAAAAAAAAAAAAAAAAAAAAAAAAAACAAGCTGCCCAACCACGGC